>JAWQFJ010026814.1:2500-17500 GCA_034096865.1 Theodoxus fluviatilis | reverse complement strand
GGCCCATGTGACCTTCAGGGATGTGGTGCTCATGGCAAATCCTTTCAGCAGTGTCACTGGCTCTGGGACTGAAGAGGTGAGAGTACAGAGGCTGGATTGACGTTACTGTATGAGATCCCTTGGCTTGTGAGAATGTAAAAAGTGACTGAATGCATGAATGCAACACAAATACATACAAAAATGTATTATGCATACATCATTCAAGCCTAAAGCCACTACGAGTTACACACTCCAACACACAGACAAGTAATAGCCACTACCAGTTACACACTCCAACACACAGACAAGTAATAGCCACTACGAGTTACACACTCCAACACACAGACAAGTAATAGCCACTACGAGTTACACACTCCAACACACATACAAGTAATAGCCACTCCGAGTTACACACTCCAACACACAGACAAGTAATAGCCACTACCAGTTACACACTCCAACACACAGACAAGTAATAGCCACTACGAGTTACACACTCCAACACACAGACAAGTAATAGCCACTACGAGTTACACACTCCAACACACAGACAAGTAATAGCCACTACGAGTTACACACTCCAACACACAGACAAGTAATAGCCACTACGAGTTACACACTCCAACACACAGACAAGTAATAGCCACTACCAGTTACACACTCCAACACACAGACAAGTAATAGCCACTACGAGTTACACACTCCAACACACAGACAAGTAATAGCCACTACCAGTTACACACTCCAACACACAGACAAGTAATAGCCACTACCAGTTACACACTCCAACACACAGACAAGTAATAGCCACTACGAGTTACACACTCCAACACACAGACAAGTAATAGCCAAAGCATTCTGCAACAAATGGGCATATCAATAACTCTCATAAAATCATGCATATGATCTCATTTACAGTATATGGAATGTAGAGTATTACTTTTCCTTTTTTGTCTTTTTATATAACTGAAATATTCTATGACATCTCAAATGAACCTCAGCTCACACACATCTGCATGATTACCAGTCACAAAACAATAAATGATACATTCTTATCAATACAATTACACAAGCATAGTAATGTCACATACACAGATGTCCACACAAACATTAGAAGATCCATAATCTCCCTCCCTCTCTCCCTCCCTCCCTCCCTCCCTCCCTCCCTTCCTCCCTCATTCCTCCCTCCTCCCTCCTCCCCCTCCCTCCCTCCCTCCCTCATTCCCTCCCTCCCTCCCTCCCTCTCTTCCTCCCTCCCAAATCATACCCTCAAAGCACTATTACACTGACCACACACTTCACATCCTCATACTTTACCCCCATCCCTAGACCTACTTCCATCTCCCCACCCCTCTCCACATTCCCCCAACCCACCCCTTTCCATCATCCCAAACTGCTTACTTGCCAAGTGCTGGCAAAGCACTCTCATCATCCTTCAAAATCCTCCAGCCTCCTAATCCAACCATCCATCACACTCATTCCATCCCAACTCTCTCCTTCAACCCACTCCCACCTCCTCCCTCATTCCCCCAACTCACTTCTCTCCTTTCCATCATCCCAAACTGCTTACTGGTGTAGAAGAGCTTTGTGGAAGGGCTGCTGATGGTGGTGCGGGTGACGGCAAAGACTTCGATGCTGTAGGAGGCCCCACCGAGGAGGCCAGGCACGCTGTAGGAGTATTGGATGGAGGAGCCCGTGGACCGAGACACGTTGAAGGAGGATACGGTTCCCTGCTGCACATAGGTCACATTGACCACGAACCACTCAAACTCGGAATGCTCTGCTGGGACCCAAGTCAGGTTGATGCTAGCTGGTCCTACCATTCCTCCCAAAGGTTCCACCTGCTTGGGTTCTGTAGAGGGGAGAATGAGAGAGGAGTATAGAGTGGGACTTAAATAAAGGATCGACAAAGTGGTTCTACGACAAAAGGAGTTAGTGGTTTCAGATCAATACAGCAGTGATAAGTCGCTATCTCAAGTCACCACCTTCGTCCTTAACGACTGGACTTTGATGGGATTGAGAAGTAAAGTAAATCTTAACTGGGGAGGGGGGTAGGGAGGGGAGGGGGAAGGAGGGAGGGAAGGAGGGAGGGAGGAGGGGGGGGAAGGGGGGGGGGGGGGGGGAGGGGGATGGAGGGAGGGACGGAGGGAGGAGGAGGGACGGAGGGAGGAGGAGGGAGGGAGAGAGGGACGGAAGGGACGGAGGGAGGGACGGAGGGAGGGACGGAGGGAGGGACGGAGGGAGGGACGGAGGGAGAGAGAGAGACAGAGACAGAGAGAGACAGAGACAGAGAGAGAGAGAGAGAGAGAGAGAGAGAGAGAGAGAGAGAGAGAGAGAGAGAGAGAGAGAACTTGCATGAATTGTCCAAAAGAGACTATTATCATTAAATTATACAGATTAATACAATCTAAGAGAATCTAAGGAACCCAAATGATGTATTCAAAGTTGGTCCATTTAGGAAACAGCTAGGGGGCAAACATAAATAACTTGCATGTGAAACTTTTTAGAGGGCAAGATTTCTTTTTTTCTGTTTAAATATCATTGCAACCTCTTATAATCCCATTTGATAATGTTTTTGGTATTTTCAGGCCCTTTTTTTTCTTACTTCACCTTCTCATTTTCAATTACTGATCATTTCATTTGCTAATACATTCCAAAGACACACGCTTTTCTGCATGATGCTAAGTACACTTTTAAAGGATTCCTCCATAGTGTTTCACAGAGCACAAAAGAACTGAGGATATGCTCTTATGTAATCCATTCTGAATTTTTATTTCGCTTGAATATTAGAGGAAACCTCTGCCAGATTGCAGAGATGATAAGGAGGCAATAGTTGTCTCCCTTCTTCTGACAATCCACAGATCAGTTTAACCATCTATGGTTTACAGGCAGACTTTTAATCTTACATACATATTCATGTCACAGAGTTGCAGCAAGTATGGCATTGTCAAATCATTTAGATAAACCCAGATTTTTCTCATCCCAGGGACAGAACCAATGCACTGTGCCTCTCACACTTTCCAACCCCAAAACATGCTCACCTATTTCTACCCGTAAAAAAAAACAAAACAGGGTTTCATCAAGTGAGTAAAGGCTGAGGGGCTGGCCATGCACTCATGCAAGAGGGGAGAGCACTGGGGGGTGGGCTGCCGGGAACTGGTGATAATATTTTAGACAAGATGGAAGGAAAGGGAAATTCCTGTGTATATATTTCTGTTTTTGCTTTGGCACCTCGTAGACATGTCCAGTCAAATGGAGGTAAGAATTTAACAAGGACCAAGGAGAACGACAAAAAATTAACTGTGCTACTGTTCTTGCTTTTGCTTTTGTCACTGTATCTAGTGTACTCAGCATTTCCCTGCAGAGCAAACAGTCAGTGCTCACCAGTGTTGTAGAGGACTTTGCTGGGCTGGCTGGTGGCGTTGCCCGCACTGAGTGCATACACCTGCACTTCAAACAGAGTGCCCGGCACTCCTGCAGGCTCAAACACGCAGGACAACGCCATCCCTGCACAGTCAGCCCACGTCTCCACCGACTTTCCAACCTCGATGCTGCTCACCTTGTAGCCAGTCTGTAGACAGATGAATTGGCTTGACATGTACATGAGATAATTTGACATGAGACCGCTAAGGGTAGGTAAACATACAATGCAAAATATAATACCCATGAGCTGCTAGGGCTGCCCCAGGCTAGTGAACAGGAGCAGGTCTAAAACCTCCATCATACTCCATGACTGCAGGATCAAGCTCAGAAGGTGATCATCAAAGAGTATGGCAAGCCTTTGCCATATTTTTAATATGAAATAGTCTGCAACTCTGAAACAGTTGCAGTAACATTGCCTGATAATTACAAAAGTATTGTCAAGCACATTCAAATTCATCCTAATACCTACTATCATTTTCTTTTCTGTCTTCATCCATCTGTTTTTCTTTGTTCCACACACTCACCCATCCTTCCTTCCTCCCCCTATTCAAACTCCCCCTCTCTCTCTCTCTCTCTCTCTCTCTCTCTCTCTCTCTCTCTCTCTCTCTCTCTCTCTCTCTCTCTCTCTCTCTCTCTCCCCCTTACTCCACCCACCACCCCTCCCCTTTCTCTTGCATGTGGCCACTCATTCACTTAGTCATCTCCTGTCCCATTCTCCAAAGCAGGAAAACACTTCTTCATAGAAGCAAAGATTATAGGTTACACAAAGATAGTTCATTAGCTCATTGTTGTGAGGATCGAGACACGTTGCGCCCCCAAGCGTCCAGAAATATGTGTGAATCTAGGGAAGTAATCACACCGCTTATCGACACGTAAAATTGCTTGTTTCTCGACGCGTTTCTGATGCATTCTGATCATGTTTGTGAATAAATTTACAGTGTAATGTGTAATAAAATGATTTGCTGCAATAATGGGGGTGTTTTGGCTTTGTTTTTTGTAGCAGGCGTTGTGAAATCGAACGCGACCTAGATCTACATGGTATGGTTTGAATGGGAACGATCTATTTTTCAATATTATCGAAGAATGCAAGCTTGTTTATCAACGTATACACCCCTGTGGAATATCTTTAGGAAATGCAAAGCAATACATACCTGTCAAGAAGGTGATTTGCTGCCAGAAAGTCATTCGATTAAGTGAATTCAGTTGCCGTTTCGACAAAGATTATAGTTACAATCAAGCGTTGCCCTGCGACCTGCATTTCGATTGTTAAAAAGTAGGAGCTTTCAATACCTTTTGATGCATTCAACATACAGCTTTGATAAATTAATGCTGTTCATGGCTTACATTTTCTTTGGATGGGTTTCTAGTATCCCAAAATATAGCTTTTTCTGTGCGAACTGGAGAGAGCTCCGCCATTGAATTGCGCAAAGAGTAGACATAAACGCCATATCTACACGAAAGCAGTCCTCTGATTGGTTCCCTGAATAGAATCCTCCAATCAGCAGGCAGCTTTCTTCGCCGTCTTGTCGCTAAGCGGTGTGATTACTTCCCCTTGATTCACCCCTAATACTCGCCGCTAGGTGCAGAGTCTTGTAACTTTATATAGCAAAAACTCGGCATGAGCTATCTTTGTGTAACCTATAATCTTTGATAGAAGTCCAAGCATCACCAGACAAGATGCAGAGCCTGTGTGTACCTGAATGCTGGCAGGGCTGGGCTGCCAGCTGACACTGAGGTGAGTGGTGTTGAGCGCTGTGGCTGTCACCTCCGTTGGCGGCAGGGGAGCTGTGGGAAAAGAAAAAATAAACAACTGTATGACAGGACTATATGCAACAATGTGTTGATTCTTACAAGATTAGAATGAATATTATGGCTAACAAAGGAGAGGAAAATGACTGAGTAATTTAAAAACTCATGACGAAGTGGTTACACTTCCAATAATGGGCCACACTAGTGAACTCTTCCACTCAGAGAGGTGCGGGAAAGACAGTGAAGTTGGTGGGGCATGCTAGTGGACTCTTCCACTCAGAGAGGTGCGGGAAAGACAGTGAAGTTGGCGGGGCATGCTAGTGGACTCTTCCACTCAGAGAGGTGCGGGAAAGACAGGGAAGTTGGCGGGGCATGCTAGTGGACTCTTCCACTCAGAGAGGTGCGGGAAAGACAGTGAAGTTGGCGGGGCATGCTAGCTGATGGCCACATCATTTCATTCGTGTAAGTAAAGTTTTGTTGGGATTTACATTTAGTTAATTATCTACACCAATCAGATGCTGGGTGGGGCCTGTCAGCTTGTGTGACCCACCAACTTCACTGTCTTTCCTACACCCCTCTCCTTGGACGAGTTCACTAATGTGGCCCATCATTGGAAATCTTTATGACTAAGTTGTGTAACCTTTGTTCCAAGTGCTTTTCATCACTGAGCTGTATTTGATTAAGGAAAAATTCAACACTTTGGATATTACGGTATTGTGAATCAGGAATCATTAATCATACATGTCTGGACAAAATGATAATTAATTCAGAAGAGTTTGTCAGATGGGGATCTGTTGCAGGTCTGAAGGGAAAAACCAGCTCACATAATATCACTTCATTTTGCAATCCAGTAAAGTCAAACCAAATAATATGGTAAATATCTTTCCTATCAAAAGTAGAGAGTTCCTCACTAAAGTTTGGCATTACATTACTTACATGCAGAAGAGACTCATCCATTAATACAAACAAGTACAGTTATCTGAAAACTTAAAGACTGCAAATGGAACAGCCTCCAGAATGTTTCTCCAAAAGGCTCAGATGCAAAATATTACATGAAAACAGACTTATAATTGTTATGATTACATCAAGGTTTATTGAAAACTACACACGAGTACATAGGCAAATATGGCCAGCAATTTTTCCTCATATGTTTGCACAGTTCTTTGAACTGAGATTTCCAAATTCCTGAGGAAATGGGATTCCCAAATTTCCAAGAAAATTCCACTTTTCCAGATCATTCAGGGAGCAACTGAAGCCACTCTCCTTTTCCATACCAAGACACACTTCGAGCACTCCCGTGGGGTGGGGACCAGCACTACACAAGTGCACATACATACACAAATACCTATGTGTAACCTACTACCAATCATAAGCTTCAAGAAAAGATCAAGGAAGATGACATAGAGACTCATCATGATGCTGCAACCTTTCCAAATCTTACACTCACCTGTGGCTAGAGTGACCTCCTCGGACTGGTTGCTGACCTTGTCAACAAATCTGGCCTTCATCCTGAAGACGTAGGACATGCCAGGAGGCCCAAGACGCGTGGCATTGTAGAGGAACTGTCCAGAACCAACCATCACAGTAACCAGACCCGAGTCACTGACGTTGCTGGCGCGGTAGGTGATCTCAAAGGAATCATGGGAACTGTTGTGGCCAGGCTTCCAAGACACCTCAATGTAGTCGGGGCCCTGTCTGCTGGAGCTGATGCTGCTGGGGGGCAGAGGCACTGCAATACAGAAAAGGGTTTCACTCGTAGTTCATGGTGTATGTCAGAACTCAGCAGGCACTTGACAGGAATGGTAAAAGGTACAGGCGTGGCTTCATATAGTGACTTGTCACCAATGTCTCGGTCTCAAACTGCTTTCCACTTTACCCCCTTTTCACTGCTTTACACTTTACCCCCTTTTCACTGGGCCACTTGATACATTTTTCTCTGCGCCACTTGATACATTTTTCACTGCGCCACTTGATACATTTTTCACTGCGCCACTTGATACATTTTTCACTGCGCCACTTGATACATTTTTCACTAGCACCTGATGACAGACACGGTGACAGACAGACGCAGTTTTGGCACCTAATCCACTCCCTGTGGAATATTCCAACCTGGCGATGGCTCACAGTAGTCTTGTGAACACATGACTAAGACTTGATTCAGTAGATACTAATTAGAAAAAAAATTATCTGAAGGCATTGTGTTGTCTTTACAAAGTCAACAGTAAGTGTATGTAAATGGATGGCCAACAGTAAGTGTATGTAAATGGATGGCCAACAGTAAGTGTATGTAAATGGATGGCCAACAGGAAGTGTACATGTAAATGGATGGCCAACAGTAAGTGTACATGTAAATGGATGGCCAACAGTAAGTGTACATGTAAATGGACGGCCAACAGTAAGTGTATGTAAATGGATGGCCAACAGTAAGTGTATGTAAATGGATGGCCAACAGTAAGTGTACATGTAAATGGATGGCCAACAGTAAGTGTATGTAAATGGATGGCCAACAGTAAGTGTATGTAAATGGATGGCCAACAGTAAGTGTACATGTAAATGGACGGCCAACAGTAAGTGTACATGTAAATGGATGGCCAACAGTAAGTGTATGTAAATGGATGGCCAACAGTAAGTGTACATGTAAATGGACGGCCAACAGTAAGTGTACATGTAAATGGACGGCCAACAGTAAGTGTATGTAAATGGATGGCCAACAGTAAGTGTACATGTAAATGGATGGCCAACAGTAAGTGTACATGTAAATGGATGGCCAACAGTAAGTGTATGTAAATGGATGGCCAACAGTAAGTGTACATGTAAATGGACGGCCAACAGTAAGTGTACATGTAAATGGACGGCCAACAGTAAGTGTATGTAAATGGATGGCCAACAGTAAGTGTACATGTAAATGGATGGCCAACAGTAAGTGTATGTAAATGGATGGCCAACAGTAAGTGTATGTAAATGGATGGCCAACAGTAAGTGTACATGTAAATGGATGGCCAACAGTAAGTGTACATGTAAATGGATGGCCAACAGTAAGTGTATGTAAATGGATGGCCAACAGTAAGTGTACATGTAAATGGATGGCCAACAGTAAGTGTACATGTAAATGGATGGCCAACAGTAAGTGTACATGTAAATGGATGGCCAACAGTAAGTGTACATGTAAATGGATGGCCAACAGTAAGTGTACATGTAAATGGACGGCCAACAGTAAGTGTACATGTAAATGGACGGCCAACAGTAAGTGTACATGTAAATGGACGGCCAACAGTAAGTGTACATGTAAATGGACGGCCAACAGTAAGTGTACATGTAAATGGACGGCCAACAGTAAGTGTACATGTAAATGGATGGCCAACAGTAAGTGTACATGTAAATGGACGGCCAACAGTAAGTGTACATGTAAATGGACGGCCAACAGTAAGTGTACATGTAAATGGATGGCCAACAGTAAGTGTACATGTAAATGGACGGCCAACAGTAAGTGTACATGTAAATGGACAGCCAACAGTAAGTGTACATGTAAATGGATGGCCAACAGTAAGTGTACATGTAAATGGATGGCCAACAGTAAGTGTACATGTAAATGGATGGCCAACAGTAAGTGTATGTAAATGGATGGCCAACAGTAAGTGTACATGTAAATGGATGGCCAACAGTAAGTGTACATGTAAATGGATGGCCAACAGTAAGTGTACATGTAAATTTATGGCCAACAGTAAGTGTACATGTAAATGGATGGCCAACAGTAAGTGTACATGTAAATGGATGGCCAACAGTAAGTGTACATGTAAATGGACGGCCAACAGTAAGTGTACATGTAAATGGATGGCCAACAGTAAGTGTACATGTAAATGGATGGCCAACAGTAAGTGTACATGTAAATGGACGGCCAACAGTAAGTGTACATGTAAATGGACGGCCAACAGTAAGTGTACATGTAAATGAACGGCCAACAGTAAGTGTACATGTAAATGGATGGCCAACAGTAAGTGTACATGTAAATGGACGGCCAACAGTAAGTGTACATGTAAATGGATGGCCAACAGTAAGTGTACATGTAAATGGATGGCCAACAGTAAGTGTACATGTAAATGGACGGCCAACAGTAAGTGTACATGTAAATGGATGGCCAACAGTAAGTGTACATGTAAATGGACGGCCAACAGTAAGTGTACATGTAAATGGACGGCCAACAGTAAGTGTACATGTAAATGGACGGCCAACAGTAAGTGTACATGTAAATGGACAGCCAACAGTAAGTGTATGTAAATGGATGGCCAACAGTAAGTGTATGTAAATGGATGGCCAACAGTAAGTGTATGTAAATGGATGGCCAACAGGGAACATCAACAAATGACTGCTACAAGATTTCAAGTGGAGAGGACTGTATGAAATTAAGGCCATTGGGACAGGCTATTCAGTCACAGCACTGTACATATAAATGCCCCCAGTGACTGATCAAAGTCAATGTGTTACTGGTGGGCAAAACAATTTGAAAGAGAGGCTCTATCAGTGGCTGCGCTCGATTTAACCGCCGGAATCCGGCCGCGGCGGTCTGCCGCCACGTGACCGGCAGTCCCTGTGACGTGAGCGGCTATTCGACAGCTTTCGTGTAAATCAAGCGCTTTCGGCTGATCAACATTGCGGCACAATTGTGGTGTTTGCAAGTTACTATAGACAGCGGTAGCGATGATGAATAAATGTGCTGTCTTCTTCGTTTATGGTAAGGTTTGAGGTTATTGTGTAAATTGAACATTTTCATTACCACTACCTATGCCCTGATAAGTGACTCCTGAGCCTACTGCAGTCAAAGACCCTATATATACACTAAGACGGCGCACTCGAGCGATTTTCCTTTACGCAAAGGGAGGTCAGAATGTAGAGTTACGTCCCTTTGCGAGATAATTGTCAATTCGAACTTAATGCAGGATTTCTCACCGTCAACCACACATCGTGCACACAATAAAGAAAAAAATCGTAATCTACTTCAATTGTCCAGCGGAGATTGCAGCGAGGTGACAAATTAAGGCACACATGAGTCAGCGGAGAACGAATTATCAAATATTTTCAGTGTCGAAGTATCACAAAACATAAATCCTAGTCTGGTCGTCGCCATCTTGGATCTTCGTTCGCCTTAGAAAACCTGAGGGCGGACCCGGCGGTGGGCCGGGTGATCCGCCAGTCATGTGACCTGAAGAAATCGAGCGCAACAAAAAACCCGCCGGTGCCCCGTCTCGCCCGCCGGCGGATTCAGGCAGACAAATCGAGCGCAGCCAATATCTTGAAAACTAAATCTAAGGGAGACAACTCTGAAACAATTACTGACCCATTGCTGTGATAGAAGGGAGAATACCCCAGACTTTAATTTTTGTCTAAATCTAATCTAAGGGTGAGATGTCTTTCTCGTTCAAAGATTTATAAACAGACACATATGTTATTCTTTCTAATCCTTTCTGGATCAAATGCAGTCTGCAGGTTTATTTTCCAAGATAACAATATGGTGTTCATTCAAAAGATTTCACAGATCACTAGCATTCATGCAATCTGTGTAGAGATTTTTAAAATACACTGAGAATGAAACATAGCAATTGCTTTTTTTTGCAACAGTTTGCCACAATCAATTGTATATTTGGTGGCATAGTGAAAGATGGCAGTTTTTAAAATGTAATTCTTTAGGATTCTTCACACATGACTGCCAGACAGCACAGCGCCCATCAGAATGAGAGGATGGGAGGTAACTCCTGACGGCCTATTTTCAGAGATTCTCTATAAACTACCATGCCTGTCAACAACACAGACGAAGGTGATATATTGCTGTTAAAACAAAGTATGTAAAAATGTAAAAAGTGTGCATATTTGTGACTCTCAGGTGAGGAAACGGGCACACTACACAGATGTGACAGTGCAGTTAGCAGCTTAGTCTCTAAAGGACATCTGACCCAGTCCTAAAGCTCCCAGTAGCCTTTTTGGCTGCTTGGGGCCGCCCCTGGCTGAGCTACTGGAGCAGGCCCCGAAAGTGCAGCAGCCAGGGTTTGCTGCTGATGAGGGGAGCATCATGAGGTCTAGTCTTTTCTTTCGCTCCAACCTCACTACATTACAAAAGTATGAACTATGACACAGTGTGAGAGAGGAAAAGATGTAAGTTTCAGTAGAAAGATAACTGATAAGGTCATTAACACTTTTACAACTGCCTCTTCAAACCCTCACATTCTTTCCACAGGAGATACAGATGAAACAATGACCTATGACATTCCACCACAGTGCCATCTTACATAATGTACCTTTCATACCTCTCTTAAAAATTTTCTGTTAAACCAATCCCCCAGGGGGTGGGGTAAGAAGAGACCCACTGCATCTCTCCATGCAATTGTAAGAAGCAATTAAATACAGAAATCGTGACTTGACTAGCCTCTATCTACGCCCAGCGCGTAGTGCGCAAGTCCCGTAAGATTGTGGCGGACCCCTCCCACCCTGCTTGTCCCCTCTTCCAGCTCCTTCCCACTGGCCGTCGTTTCAGGTCCCTCAAAACGCGCACGTGCCGTTTTCAGAACTCATTCTTTCCCACGGCGGTGGCAGAGCTCAACGCTGTCCAGAACTTCCCCAGGCAGCTTTGCCGCCGCTGATCCTGTCGGCGGTGCGCACACACTTCTCCACATCTGTGACAGTGACACTTTCTCATTTGCGCTTCCTCTGGGATATATGGACTGCTATTGAGTGTAGTAGGGGGGGGGGGGGGGGGGGGGGGAGTTGGTGTTTTTTTGGTTTTAGGTGCGGTCTTATCTCTTATGTCTGTGTGCAGCTGTGTGAGTGGCGTGAGTGATGTACATAGGGAAATGTCCATATGTTTTTTTTTTGTATAAACGGCGTGTAGCGGTCAAAATAGTAACCCGTGAAAAACAGTACCCGGAAGTCATCGCAGAGTTATCTGCGAGGGACGTGCTGAGAATTCCACTCTAAAAAGAGACGGCACCCGCCACTCCGCCTGACTGACTTGGCACGCCCGGGGAGTTATGCTAAGATCCGGCCGCGTAAATATATCTGCGTTTTGTGACAACCGTCTTTCTCGGCGGTACTGTACTCCATGCACCTTAACGGTGCGCGTGTGTCGGGTGTAATCTTAAGCTAAACGACGTTTATTGGCGCTGCTGAAATGGTCGAAGTCAGAAACATTCGGAACGTCGTTTAGCTTAAGATTACACCCGAATCACGCGCACCGTTAAGGTGCATGGAGTACAGTACCGCCGAGCAAGACGTTTGTCACAAAACGCAGATATATTTACGCGGCCGGATCTTAGCATAACTCCCCGGGCGTGCCAAGTCAGTCAACGGTCGCGTTTTATAAAACCAGACTACAAACAGACTACAGGGAGGTGACTCCCATATTATTTCCGGCAGGGGAGACGGCTTTACACGGGGAAAAACTTTTTTGAACGCTACATCATGTGTTAAACTACACAAATGCACCAAAACCTCGTAAAGCAACTAATGCGTCGTTTGTCGGAATATATTCCATGCGAAGAACAGGTGCAGGAGCGGTAAATTGCATAAAGCACGTCCCTCGCAGATAACTCTGCGATGACTTCCGGGTACTGTTTTTCACGGGTTACTATTTTGACCGCTACACGGCGTGTTAGGGTGTGTAAGTGATGCGTGTGTGTGGCTTTTTGTTTTGTTTCTTTTAGCCTTCATCACTTAGTTTTCCTCATGCTCATTTTTTTAATGATGTCACTTGGCGGAATAAATTACTGTGAACTGTGAACTGTGAACTCCCTCCAAGTCTAAGCAGCGCTTGTGATTGTTAGCGATCAATGGCCTTACAAAGCCTACAAAGGCTGATAGACCACGGAAGTCCATTTCTCTTTCCTCTGTTCAAACTGACCTGTTGGGAACGTCTGCTGGAAGACCTTGCTGCTGTTCCCATTGCGAAAGATGTAGAAGGTGTAGTTCATGCCGGGGAAAAGGTTGGCCACACTGTAGGAGAGCTTGGATCCATTGAAAGGGCCTTGGAATTCCCTGGATGTCTGGATCCAGCCAGAGGAGAGATGGTGGTTCAGCAGGTAGTAGGTGTCATTGGGGCTGCTGGTCCAGGTGATGGTGATGGTGGACTCGGTGGATGACATCTCAGGGTTAAGTACTCCATCCTGCCCCGACACTGCAGCTGCCTGTGGCACACAGAATGATATATATGCCTAAAATGTTATGTAAAGATACTGGTTTCAAACTGTGATGTCAAAGATGTGGTCTTGAACTGAATTACATTTTCATAATCAAACACATTCATACACATGCACGAACATGCATGCACACACACACACTCACACACACACACACATACATACACACACACACACATACACAAACACACACACACATACAAACACACACACACATACAAACACACACACAAACACTCACACACACATACACACACACACACACACACAAACACTCACACACACACACACACACACACACACACACACACACATACACACACACACACATTCAAACACAGACACACATACACACACACACACCAAGCCTAATCATTGGACTATTATATAATTCCCCTATTGACACCTGATGATTCACACAGACAGACATAAATTATAGAACACAGTCCAGAACCAATACCACTCCACTTCGACACTGCCTTTACCTGTATGAAAAGTCACTCCTGGGTGGGAAGTTGTATTAAAGTCACAAATAACCAAGTATCTTTCCACAGCTACGACTCATATAACAGGTGTGGACCAATAGTTGTACATCTCCACCAACTGTTAATAGGTAACTGGTGCTGATGTAAAGGACATCTTTGCCGAATTGATTGTTCAAACATGTCTACATTAGTTTAAGTTAAAATGTGAAAGCTAGGGTCTGCCATGGGAGAATTCAAATGAGTAATGAGTAAAAACACTCAAAAAATCTGCTGAACTAATCACAGAAGTCATGAAAGGCATAATAAATGTTTAAGATTGTAGTGTGTGTCATCAGAATGATATGAGTGTGCATGCATACATGTATATATGTAAGTGCATACATGCATGCATGGTTGTATGTATGCATGCATGTGTGGAACACAAGGATGAAAACTGAAGATGAGGAAGAAGAAGAAGAAGAAGAAGAAGAAGAAGAAGAAGAAGAAGAAGAAGAAGAAGAAGAAGAAGAAGAAGAAGAAGAAGAAGAAGAAGAAGAAGAAGAAGAAGAAGAAGAAGAAGAAGAAGAAGAAGAAGAAGGAAGAAGAAGAGAGAAGAAGGAAGAGAGAAGAGAAGGAGGGAGAAGGAGGGAGGAGAAGGAGGAGGAGGAAGGAGGAGGAGAAGAGAAGAAGAAGGAAGAAGGACAAGAAGAAAGAAGAACAAGAAGAAAGAAGAACAAGGAGAAAGAAGAACAAGGAGAAAGAAGAACAAGGAGAAAGAAGAACAAGGAGAAAGAAGAACAAGGAGAAAGAAGAACAAGGAGAAAGAAGAACAAGGAGAAAGAAGAACAAGAAGAAAGAAGAACAAGAAGAAAGAAGAACAAGAAGAAAGAAGAAGAAGAAGAAGAAGAAGAAGAAGAAGAAGAAGAAAGAAGAAGAAGAAGAAGAAGAAGAAGAAGAAGAAAAGAAGAAGAAGAAGAAGAAGAATAAAAAGGAGAAGAAAGAAGAAGAAGAGAAAGAAGAAGAAAGAACAAGAACAAGAAGAACAGAAGAAAGAAGAAGAACAAAAGAAGAAGAACAAGAAGAACAAGAAGAACAAGAAGAACAAGAAGAACAAGAAGAACAAGAAGAACAAGAAGAACAAGAAGAAGAAAACAAGAAGAACAAGAAGAACAAGAAGAACAAGGAGAACAAGAAGAACAAGAAGA
>JAWQFJ010026813.1:25000-28201 GCA_034096865.1 Theodoxus fluviatilis | reverse complement strand
GTGTCAATGCACTGCGAGTGAAAAGGTCGTTTTAGAAGATGAACCCACGCTCCTGACCTCTGAAGCGGCATTTCAGTGGCCAAAAGAAATGACCTGACATATGGTAATGACGCAAACAGAGCGTTTACCGTCCGCTTATGACATGAGAAGAGCAAACACAGGAATATGTAGTATTAGTGTTGTGTTTTGCTCTGGTGTAAATAATATATAATATCTACCTTATCAGTTGAGTTGTACACTTTGAAAGGCAAGATTCTGAATGCTTGTCTTTCCTCAAGGTCTGTGTGCATGTTTAAAAACGTATGTGTACTCTTGTAATCGACCAATATTCATCAACGGATTTTTGCCTCGCTTCGTTTTCTTTCGCTTTTATTGAATGATGGTAAAAAACAGAAGAAGCCATGATATGTTCCCAAGAGTTCCTGGTTCGTTAATTGTTTTACATATGATAAAACGCCACTTCGGGAACATGATCACCCTATATTTCAAAGGATAGTCCGTCGATAGTACAAAATCTCTGTCGTCCAAAACAGGTTTTCTTTTATCCATTCTGCATCCTCTTTCTGCCAGTAGGACGTGTTCTGCTTCGGCTCCGGCCTGCTTGCTCTACTGTAGAACAGAAGTGAACACAATGCCCGTCGCTGGACTACCAGCTGCCTTGGAGTTACTACTTGCATCCCTGCTGGCGACAGAGGAACTTTCGTCGTGGAAAGTTGATGGTGAAGCTGGAAGTGTCGTGATGGTGTTGCGGTTCAAGCAGCGCCACGGTCAGCCATTGCTCACGAGTGACAAGCGTGGCTACTGGAAAAAGAAGACACCTGCCCAGAGACGACGGGACCAACAGCGAGCTGAATGTCGACAGAGGGGTGAGCAGAGACAGTTCAATGCATTTTTGAGAACCGAGGCACCCAAAGTTGACATTGCGAAATCTATTGTTTCTGCCCATGGTGATGCACAAAATTCTCGCTCCGATGTACTAGCCGACTACGTCACCGCGGCACCCATGACCTCTGACCCCTCGAACTGCGCTGATGACCGAAAGGAAACAGCAGCCTCAGTCTCCATTGAGGATCCGCCTGCCTCAGTTCCACCGTTAACCCAAGATGATCCTCAGAGCCCCACGATTTCATCCCCTAGAAGAGAAGCAACAGTAGAAGATCTCCAGGAGGTGATGAAGGAGAATACTGAGAACATGTTTCGTGACTTGCAAGAGCACATGAGCGCAGTCAGGAGTGGAATAGCTGAGGATTGTGCATCAAGGAACGTCACTGATCCCGCTCCGTCCCTCCCGTCCACTTCTGCCGAAGGCCTGTATGATCCGGAGACAGCCTACAAGAGGACCTGCCTGGCATCACCAACAAAAGCCCCTGACAACACCCGCCCTGCACTTCGTAGAAGATCAGCTGTTCACCATCGTGGCAAGAATGCTGATGTAAACAAGACCGAAAGAAGTAGAACGCCACCGACACGTCAGCAACCTTCACGGGCTGCACGCAAAACTTGAACTTTTCAATTAACTGTGTTAACTCTCCCGTGCGTGTTCCGTGAGCCGAAACTGGCTGCCAGTTTTGATGAGCCGCTTGTACATTAATTGTTTTCGTTCGCGTTCTTCCAATGTAACGGGCTGGTAGCCTAAACATTAAACTTGTTCAGTTCAGTTCTCTCTCTCTCTCTCTCTCTCTCTCTCTCTCTCTCTCTCTCTCTCTCTCTCTCTCTCTCTGTCTTCGGTCGTCCGTCTGTCTGTCTGTCTGTCTGCCTGCCTGTCTGTCTGCTTGTCTGTCTGCTTGTCTGTCTGTCTGTTTGTCTCTCTCTCTCTCTCTCTGTCTGTGTCTGTGTCTCTGTTTCTGTCTGTCTGTCTGTCTCTCTCTTTCTCTCTCTCTTCTCTCTCTCTCTCTCTCTCTCTCTCTCTCTCTCTCTCTCTTTCTCTCTAAAACACACACACACACACACACACACACACACACACACACACACACTCACGCTCATCCCCATCCGTTTGCGTGTGTGGGTGTAAGTGTGTGTGTGTATGTGTGTGTACGTGTATGTGTGTGTGTGTTTGTGGTGGTGGGGGTGGGGGATGACGTTCAAGAACGTGTGTATCAACGAATTGTTTCCAATGCTACGCCGATTCTGCGTCTATTAAGTCGGTATGCAGTGTTTCGAGCAAGTCTACGAGCACTGGCAAGTTGCGAGTTCGGTCCCTACCTGAGTACCTGAAAGGTTATTGTGCCTGTACCTTGCAGTGCGTCAGTTCTGCACTTGGAGCTTGCGAATCTTTCCGATGAAAATTAGAAACACTGTGGCGCGTTCTAGCGTGACGTATAAAGATCATGGTGACCGGGTTTCACGCTTGTACTTCTGGACGTACAGCTTGGAGCGCTAGTTCATCACAAGGTGACCCCCTAAAATGTTCACAAGGTTTCTGTTTACTCTGTATTTTTGTTTAGGTTTCGGACAAATAACATTATAACCTTCTTTGTCAAGTACAGCGCCTTTTCTTGTTGTTCTGTGATTCTGTTGCCTCGTCTGCTTCAGTTTATCATTTGTGAAAGTGTGTGATACACAAGGTTAAAGTAGAAGAAACAAACCTGTATTCGAGAAATTGCTGAGAACATTGCCATCAGCGCCTTTAGTCAAGTATACATTTTTTTAAAGCTTTGCATCGCTGTTAGACGTTAAATTGTGTTTTTCAATGAACGTGCTGTAATTTCTTAAATAAGCATGAATGATTAAATGATATTGTGGTTGAAACATCTGGTTTTGTCATTATTTGTATTTAGCCTTGTTTTCTCGTGCACAGTCACATTTCAATCCCTTTTTAGTTGACCATTCGCTGCTGTGAACATCACCGCAAGAAATGATATAAGTGTGATCAGGTACACACGCTACTATTAAAAGCGTTTTGTTAGAAAGGATGAGGCTGTCTTAGGATTCGACGAAAACCCATCTGGATCTAACAGAGAGAGTCCTACTAGTTAGCATTGTTTTGAATGTAGTCTTTCAGAATGTTTCGAAATCGTCAGACGATGCCCCGCATTACAGATTCCATGCATCAACATCAGTTATACAGCAATGATACTTTAAATAATTCTGTGAACTGTTTAACACTTTGAATGTGTTGTCGTTTGTACGTCTCTTTTCGCCAACTCTGAATGCACATGTAGTACAAGTTGTGTTGTTGTTTTTTTCCTCAGTACTACG
>JAWQFJ010026813.1:0-17500 GCA_034096865.1 Theodoxus fluviatilis | reverse complement strand
AATGTTTGTGCCGCGTATCATATTAGAAACTTTACGCTCGTTCGCTCAAAACGCATGGTTAGGGTCTGAGACAACCTTTGCACCCTTGCTGTGGGAGTTGCGACATGTTGTGTGCGATCGTGACTGGGCCGAGCCTGCTAGTCATGATGTGGGTGATAAGGGGTGAAGGTCGCCAAATGGGGAGTTGTCATATAACGCGCATAGTACAATTAGCGCGCTTGTTTCCTGTGTACAAAAAGCGCGCACGTCTCATATACAAAAAGCGCGCTGGCCACGTATACAAATAGCGCGCTCGCAAAGAGAGAGAGAGAAAAATTTGTGAGCTCAATTCATAGGGAGCGTGAACACTTCATCAGATTCTTGACTCGACAACCAGCTTTCCGAAGAAGAAAAAATATTCATTCAGTTGCTGTTTCAACCTGAAACAAAACACAACGGACGCTTCCCTTACAAACCACGGACGGCCTTGCCTTCTGTACGAAGGTTTTCGGTTCAGACTGGACCGTGTGACGAAGTCAACAAAGCAGTGGAGATGTACGAAACGAGCATGCCAAGCACGGTGCAAGACACAACTAGATGACAGTTTCATGTCCTTCACAAACCAGCATAATCATGAAGAAAACTCTTTGAGATCGATAGAGGTGCAAAATCTCAGGCAAGGATGCAAAAGGAGAGCCGCTGACGATTTGCTTGAGAGACCTTCAAAAATCATCGGGCTAGAGTTGCAGAACGGAACGGCGGAGGAAGAGGACATGCTTCCCAATGACATGATTAGCATCCGTCGGGCTGTGTACCGGGAGCGGAGAAAGAAGACGCCAAAGCTACCCAAGAACAGGGAGGAGGCACATGTTCTAGAGTCTTCGAGGGGCGAAGCCATGATCCAAGTGAATGACGAAGACTCTGGCATCATCGTCTTCACCACACGACCAAACCTGGAATTCTTGTGTAATGAAGACGTGACTCTTTTTGGTGATGGCACTTTCAATTACTGTCCAAATTTTTTCTGCAGCTCTACACCTTACATGGCTTTAAGAACGATCAGCACATCCCCTGTGTTTTCAGTTTGCTGCCAAACAAGTCAAGAGACACGTATGTCACCATGTTCAGGCATCTGAAACGAGTCTGCACAACGTATGGTCTGGATCTGAACGTCGCCAGCATTCATCTGGATTTTGAAGATGCGATGCTCCAGGCTGTGAAAGAATCGTGGCCAAACGCGATCGTCAAATGCTGCAAGTTTCATCTTGGGCAGGCGTGGCTGCGTAAGATCCAAGCACTAGGACTTTCTGATGAATACAAGACGCACGAAACGGAGACAAGCGCTTGGCTCAAGTCATTTTTCGGACTCAGCTTCTTTCCTCCTGCAGATGTCTCAGACGCCTTCGCATTCGACATACTAGCAGATTTACCAGAAGGAAGGAAAGTGGCACAGTTCGTCGATTACGTGCTGCAGACCTTCGTGGCACCGGAGGCCAAGTTCCCGCCGGATATGTGGGCAGACCCTGATTTGGAGTCACACCGGACAACAAATGCCTGTGAGGGCTTCCATAGGCATCTGGGGGACACTTTCTATCATCCACATCCACCCATCTATCGTTTCATAAAAATAAATAAAATAAAAATACAATTATACAATTATTTAAAAAAATATCCTGCTCGAAATCCTACTTTTACCTCCCCGTGGTGAGCAGGGGGCATTGGCAGACGGAAGGGGTGCCCTCTTTCTATGTGCGCGCTATTTGTACACGAGGTAAGCGCGCTCTTTGTATACAGGACGAGCGCGCTATTTGTATACGAAAAATGTGCGCGCTTTTTGTATAAGCGCGCTAATTGATGCCTCCCGCCAAATGCGCTTTCCCAAAATTACCCCCCAATTCAGCACTCACATTTACTTAAAATAAGGACAGGGATTGATTCTTTGTTCAATTGCGTGTACTTTTGGTGGCTGTTTTACAATGTTTTGTAGGATAGGTAGAAGGGTATGTGCAAGGGAAGAGAGTAGGTGTAACTTCCTTGAAATGTAGCTTTTTCAGCAGCGCTGGCAGTCCAAGCTGACGCACTTATGACGCCAGGGCAGTGTATCTGAACGTAAGGAAACAGCAGCGGAAAGCGTCATCGCTTGCATTGGAGGTGTGTGTGTGTGTGTGTGTGTATGTTTGTGTGTGTGTGCGTGTGTGTTTGTGTTTGTGTGTTTGTGTGCGTATGTGTTTGTGTGTGTGTGTTTGTGTGTGTGTTTGTGTGTGTGTGTGTGTGTGTTTGTGTTTGTGTGTGTGTGTGTCTCTCTCTCTCTCTCTCTCTCTCTCTCTCTCTCTCTCCGTATGTGTGTGTATGTGTCTTTCTCTCTCTCTCTCTCTCTCTCTCTCTCTCTCTCTCTCTTTGTGTGTGTGTGTGTGTGTGTGTGTGTTGCATCAGCAGATTGAACCTCGTGTTGTTTATGTCACTTCTTCAGGACAAATGACTTATTAGGAAGATACTTTCATTTGTTCCAAATCATTCAGAAATACTCAAAGACAAGCCATTCTTTGCACTACAATTTCTTGAATCTTTATTGATATATTTTAGACAATCTCAGAGACATAACGATGAGTTAAAGAAAAAAGAAAAAAGTCTTAATTTACCTTCCATTGTGAATGCAGTGATTAAAAAAAATATAATATGTCAACACTGTGTGACTTACATTTTCAAGAGAGCTTCATTCCCAGGAGTCTCAAAAGAAATAGTCATGCTACACAAAAGGAACCCTCTTTACTGCAGGATAAACACCTCGTTGGGATCCAAGCACTACAAAGGAACCCTCTTTACTGCAGGATAAACACCTCGTTGGGATCCAGGCACTACGTGGCGGTTTGGAAAAAATTCAGTTTGGACTCTACGACAGACGAGAGCCATATCAACTCTACACTGGCGAGGCGCCACACCGACTTCACAATGGCGAACTGACGTCGAGTTGGGAGACAGACAGCTGTGCATTCGCCCCGCGCTCTAGAGGAGCTGGATCTTGTGCCAAGCTGCAGCGTCGTAGGGTTTGGCCGTGTGGCGGTTGTGGTTCACGATCTCCCACTTCTTCAGCCACGGTCCCTGCACGGTCGTGTCGAAGCGCGCGTCATCAGCAGCCTGCAACGCAGAAGCCGAAGTAGATCGGTCATGGCAATGCTTCAACACTCATGATACAAGTCAGGGGCGGACGAGGGGGGGGGGGGGGGGGTCCGGAAACCCCCCCACAACAGAAAAATAAAAAATATATAAAAAATTAAAATACTATTTTCAATAGTAACAAAACGTGAAAGTGGTAATGATCCCCATCAGAATGCGCCAGATTGGAACATTTTGCAGTGCAAACTCCCCCCCCCCCGCTTTTACGTTTCGGCTGAGCTCCAAGCGCTCCAACAGGGTCGTTCTTCTCCTCCCCCCCCCCCCCCCCCTCCGCTTTCACGTTTCGGTTGAGCACTGAAACCCCCACCCCCACCCCCCGCTATCACGTTTCGGTTGAACCCTTTAACACACACCCACCCAACGGTCTTAAAAAAGTTTGGAACCACCCCCCCCCCCCCCCCCCCCGCCCAAAATGAACGGATCCGCCCCTGCAAGTCATGGCAATGCTTCAACACTCATGATTCAAGTCATTGGCAATGCTTCAACACTCATGATACAAGTTATTGGCAATGCTTCAACACTCATGATACAAGTCATTGGCAATGCTTCAACACTCATGATTCAAGTCATTGGCAATGCTTCAACACTCATGATACAAGTCATTGGCAATGCTTCAACACTCATGATACAAGTCATTGGCAATGCTTCAACACTCATGATACAAGTCATTGGCAATGCTTCAACACTCATGATACAAGTCATTGGCAATGCTTCAACACTCATGATTCAAGTCACTGGCAATGCTTCAACACTCATGATACAAGTCATTGGCAATGCTTCAACACTCATGATTCAAGTCATTGGCAATGCTTCAACACTCATGATACAAGTCATTGGCAATGCTTAAACACTCATGATACAAGTCATTGGCAATGCTTCAACACTCATGATACAAGTCATTGGCAATGCTTCAACACTCATGATTCAAGTCATTGGCAATGCTTCAACACTCATGATACAAGTCATTGGCAATGCTTCAACACTCATGATACAAGTCATTGGCAATGCTTCAACACTCATGATACAAGTCATTGGCAATGCTTCAACACTCATGATACAAGTCATTGGCAATGCTTCAACACTCATGATACAAGTCATTGGCAATGCTTCAACACTCATGATACAAGTCAATGGCAATGCTTCAACACTCATGATATAAGTCATTGGCAATGCTTCAACACTCATGATACAAGTCATTGGCAATGCTTCAACACTCATGATACAAGTCATTGGCAATGCTTCAACACTCATGATTCAAGTCAATGGCAATGCTTCAACACTCATGATATAAGTCATTGGCAATGCTTCAACACTCATGATACAAGTCATTGGCAATGCTTCAACACTCATGATACAAGTCATTGGCAATGCTTCAACACTCATGATTCAAGTCATTGGCAATGCTTCAACACTCATGATACAAGTCATTGGCAATGCTTCAACACTTATGATACAAGTCATTGGCAATGCTTCAACACTCATGATACAAGTCATTGGCAATGCAGCCAAAGCAGTCGTGTTGCACTCACGATCGCTGTGAACGACGGATTCTTGGTATGCGAATTTATACAGGTATGTTGATGATATGTGCAGTGCATGCGGGCTGCAGGCTGGTCCCGAGCCTTCACATTGATTTTCTGACTTTTTCTTGCCTTATCACGACTGCATGATTGTTCATTTTTTTCTTTTAAAAGTCACTTACCACAGGGTGGACAACAATGGAC
Organism: Theodoxus fluviatilis; assembly: GCA_034096865.1. Classification (NCBI taxonomy): domain Eukaryota; kingdom Metazoa; phylum Mollusca; class Gastropoda; order Cycloneritida; family Neritidae; genus Theodoxus; species Theodoxus fluviatilis. The sequence continues at coordinate 12,623 of JAWQFJ010026813.1, read as the reverse complement.
GCTGACCCTAGCATACAGCGTGGCCTGGGGCGCATTACTGACGCTAGGAAGCTTGCACGATCTTGTGAGGAATAGGCCGGTGTCAACATGTTTCAACACGATGAAACCAGATTTAAAGGCACTTAAAGGATGACACACGATGACACCAGATTTAAAGGCACTTAAAGGTTGACACACGATGACACCAGATTTAAAGGCACTTAAAGGTTGACACACGATGACACCAGATTTAAAGGCAGTTAAAGGTTGACACACGTTGACACCAGATTTAAAGGCACTTAAAGGTTGACACACGTTGACACCAGATTTAAAGGCACTTAAAGGTTGACACACGTTGACACCAGATTTAAAGGCACTTAAAGGTTGACACACGATGACACCAGATTTAAAGGCAGTTAAAGGTTGACACACGTTGACACCAGATTTAAAGGCAGTTAAAGGTTGACACACGATGACACCAGATTTAAAGGCAGTTAAAGGTTGACACACGTTGACACCAGATTTAAAGGCACTTAAAGGTTGACACACGTTGACACCAGATTTAAAGGCACTTAAAGGTTGACACACGTTGACACCAGATTTAAAGGCAGTTAAAGGTTGACACACGATGACACCAGATTTAAAGGCAGTTAAAGGTTGACACACGATGACACCAGATTTAAAGGCAGTTAAAGGTTGACACACGTTGACACCAGATTTAAAGGCAGTTAAAGGTTGACACACGATGACACCAGATTTAAAGGCACTTAAAGGTTGACACACGATGACACCAGATTTAAAGGCAGTTAAAGGTTGACACACGATGACACCAGATTTAAAGGCACTTAAAGGTTGACACTTGTTGATACCGGCCTATTCCTCGCAAGACCTCGCGTCTCTGCAACGCAGCCCTGCCTCGACCCTTCCTCATCAGCTGCAGAGCTGTGGACCTCGTGTTTCCTGGAGCCTGCTCCAGTGGCACCCACTACACAGGTCACGAGCAGAATCTGCATGCCACAGGGAGGCACCTTTGGGTCCATGACCCCCCAAAAATATCGAGTCCCGAAAGAAACCAAACCCGTCGGTAATGACATGGAGGCAGCCATTATTGTTGAAATCTTAAGCAATAATTTTATTTATTTGCAGGAGAAAGTTAGTACACCTCAGGTGGATTTCCCAGGACAAAGATATGCCTGCAAAGGCAATCCAAAAGGCGTTTTGTTGTGTGCCGTGTTGTGTGTTGTGTTGTGTTGTGCTGTGTTGTGCTGTGTTGTGCTGTGTTGTGCTGTGCTGTGCTGTGCTGTGTTGTGCTGTGTTGTGCTGTGTTGTGATGTGTTGTGCTGTGTTGTGTTGTATTGTGTTGTGATGTATTGTGTTGTGCTGTGTTGTATTGTGTTGTGTTGTGTTGTGCTGTGCTGTGCTGTGCTGTGTTGTGTTGTGTTGTGTTGTGCTGTGCTGTGCTGTGTTGTGTTGTGATGTGTTTTGTGATCGCTGTAATCATATGCCACGTCCAATCAGTCAATATTGTAATAATCCGTTTCCAAAACTAGATTCTGTCAGCTTTTTTGTCCCAAGTTTGATACCAACTCTTGTATGATAACAGCAATCACTTTGGGGGGAAAAGGGCAGAAACGCTCCTGAGCCTTAGCCAGCACATCACAGTCCTAGGAACCCCGCCCCTTAAAAATGACGTCACTGTGACGCACTGGTGGAGTGCCATTGTCCTTGCAGGACTCCCGCAGCTTTTCCTGGCGGTCGATGACGTCAAAGGAGTCCCAGTCGATGACGAGGTCGGGGTTTGTGGAGGAGCGCATGAGCACGCCCTGCTTGAGGCCGTAGAACCCCACAGGCAGGCCGGGCTTCTGCCAGCGCAGGTCCAGACTCCAGCGAATGTCATTGGACAGATTGTTGAGGCTGCGGATTGAAATTATGCATGTTGTTCGAGCTATGTCGCAGTCCCTCCGCTGGTTTCTTTTATGAGCATGTTTTAAAAATCACTGAATAGGTTCCTGCATGGGTATTTAATATACATACTTTTAGTAGGTTACTCATCGTGGTCTCATCGTGTTGATTTGTTTACTCGTAAAGACTGGAGAACCAACTTGTGTTGGCAAGGCTCCTTTTGTAACATTGGCACGTGGGCACGTACACACACACACACTTGCACACACACATATACACATACGCGTACACTCACACATACACAAACACATTTACACATACAAACACCCACACACAACCACACACACACATTAACACACACACATATGTACACGAACAAACACTCACACACATAATACACATACACAAACAAACACACGGACACATACATACACACACACAAACACAAACTCAAACACAACACACACATATACACAAACACACACACACACACACACACACACACAAACTCACAAATAAACATAAACACACACACAGCCACACACACACACACACACACACACACTCACAAACACACACACACATGCACACACACACAATCACACACACAAACACATAAACACACATACACACACAACCGCATACACAAACTCACATACACACACAACCGCACACACAAACACACACACACAACAACACGCACGCACAGACACACACGCGCGCGCGCGCGCGCACACACACAAACACGCAACCACAAGCACACAAACACACACAAACAAACACACACACAAACACACACACACAAACACACACACACACACACACACACACACACACAAACACGCAACCACAAACACACAAGCAAACACACACACACACACACACACACACACACACGAGGCCGGTGGGATAGATACTTCAAACAGCCAACCAGGCCGGGCGGCCATAAGTCCATACAGACAGACAGACAGACAGGTGAGGCAAAGATCGTGTTTAATTTTTGAATGGGGTAAAATAACAGGGGAGGGGAAAGCTGACAATGCGGACAGAAACAGAGGACGGCGACAGAATACGGGCAAAGTTAGACTTCCGCAGGCGGGCCACTGGACTCGTCCGAGGAGAGGGGTGCGGGAAAGAGCGAAGATGACGTAACACACAAGCTGACGGGCCACAGCATCTGACTGGCTGCGTGTTTATATGACCGTTTGTGCTCGAAATTGCCCATGTAAAAACACAGCCAATCAGACGCTGTGGCCCGTCAGCTTGTGTGTTACGTCATCTTCGCTGTCTTTCCCGCACCCCTCTGCTTGGATGAGTCCACTAGTGTGGCTGTCTTTCTCGCACCCCTCTCCTCGGACGAGTCCACTAGTATGCCCCGCCTGCGGAAGTCTGACCAGGCGTTGTCTTGGAGGTGGTAGGGGGTCACTTCGTCCTCACAAGACAACGCCTCGCGTGCTCAACAGTAAGAAATGTCTCTCTTCAGGATCAAACTCTCTCACGACAGAATACAGTTTGATCAGACATAGGCCTACTGGTCACCCCCATCCCCACCCTTTTTTGTGTGGACGCGACACACAAGACTAAGGCAGGAACGAATACTAGTCTTTTCTAGTGGGCCTACCCACCTTCGGTGTGGAATCATGTTGTTGATGAGGAGTATTCCCCCATAGGGCACAGGGCACATCTTGAAGTCGGTCTCAGGGTTGATGCCTGAGGCATGGCGAGAGAAGACATAGTTGAGGAATTTGAAGCTGTTTGTATGTCACTGATATACAAATCGAGCCAAAACATTTTCAATAACACTTTATGATCGGAATCAGCACATTTCTCGGATACCATTCATAGCATGGTATGTCATCAAAAGGCTTACAACTCGTTACATGTACGGCAGACCACACGACGTAGCACAGAGCCAAAAATGGACTGATTACCGAAGAACAACAAAATCGTATTTCTGGCATTCTTTGCACTTGACCGACATAGATCCGCAGTCGTATCATCTTCGACAACCTTCCATCTCCGTCATGCACGTCTTCCAGTCGAATAAGATACGTTAGTCTCTTCAAAAAGGCCAATCTGTCAAAAGACACTGATCCGACAGCCATTCTGCTTCGGACGAACTGCAGCAGTTTCAAAAACAATGGCCATTCTGTGGGTACCGTCGCAATAGCCAGAGGATTTAAGTGTCGGAGTCAGTCGTTCAAATTCACAATCTCACTTGGACTCCTCGGTAGAAAAAGACAGCGTATCTGAATCGTCTTGCCCAAGCATGCAACTCCACCGTGAAAGTGCGTGCAACGACGAGGGTTGAGCGACTAGCGGAGTTCATTGCTGGCTCTGAATGTCCAAAAACCCTGTTTCTTAGACCTGACTGAGTGATTACGACTTTGTTGTTGTTGGTCAAATATGAAACAGGACTCTACGACCTGATAAACTTTTACAGCAACATTTTTGGAAATCTGTCAAAGGAATCTAGTCGAGTACTCCCACATTTGTAATGATCGATTATTTATTTGCATTAATATCAACACCCATACTCTTTGCCGACGGCTCACTTTGTCTGAGTCTCTGTGTCTTCTCTGTTTCTAAGTCCGTTTGTCCGCTCGCCTGTCCCCCCTACTCCCCCTCTCCATCTCTCTCTCTCTCTCTCTCTCTCTCTCTCTCTCTCTCTCTCTCTCGCTCCCCTCCCCCCATCCCTTTCTCCCTCCCTCCCTCCCCGCCCCCGTCCCCCACCCCCCACCCCTCTCTCTCTCTCTCTCTCTCTCTCTCTCTCTCTCTCTCTCTCTCTCTCTCTCTCTCTCTCCCCAATGCGTGTTGCCTCTTCAGAATAAGTTACCGTGCCCACATATTTTCTAAGCCTATCATCGATACCCGTCAAAGCGTCTGTGCGCCAATCATGAAAAGATGAAAATAATAGGCCTACGCAACCACCACCGGACTAAAGAGCGCTGTCCGTACCTCTCCTGTGAACTCGAGTCACGTGACTCTGGCGCAGTTCGCGATGAATGCGTAATAGACTTGACCCTTCGCATTACAGCATTGCGCCAAAAATAGTTCGTTCTGGATACTATTTTTTTCCCCACCTTTTACAGAAATCATTCAGATGTCAACACTTGTTTCAATTTCAACACAAATATTTTATTTTATCGAATAAATGCTTGTCTAGTGGACTAGAATGGTCCTTACCTAGAGTTCTCCTCATCTCGTCTTCCTCCAGCATTATGTACCAGGTGCCGCCAGAGCAGCATTGGTGAGTGGCGATCTTTCCCTTCGCATGTCCCCTCACTGCCACCTGCAGGCATCAGTCTGAAGGTCACACACAGGCATCTCCTCGGCAACACTGTCGCTAATGCCATGGCGATGCCATGTGGCCTGTCATGATTGTTGCAGTAGTTCTCATTGAGCATCGCTAATGCCATGGCGATGCCATGTGGCCTGTCATGATTGTTGCAGTAGTTCTCATTGGGCAGCCGTGCCTTCGTACATCTAGCTCTTCGCAAGCAGGCGATGCCATGTGGCCTGTCATGATTGTTGCAGTAGTTCTCATTGAGCATCGCTAATGCCATGGCGATGCCATGTGGCCTGTCATGATTGTTGCAGTAGTTCTCATTGGACATCCGTGCCTTTCGTACATCTAGCTCTTCGCAAGCAGGCGATGACGCAACAGCTGGGTGTGGACACCAAATTGCATCCCTGTTTGGTTATTTCTGTATGTCAGTTTCTGCTTATTCCCATACATCTATCTGCATATCTGTGTGTACTTTTGTATATATATATATATATATATATATATATATGTATGTATGTATGTACATATCTCAATACTGTTTCTGCCTGTTACCATCCAATATTTGTCTGCTTGTCTATGTGCGTCTGTGTCTGCATAAAGCTACTAGTACTATGTCTTCCCATCTCCATAAAAATCCGTGTCTTCATATCCTCAAGATCAGTGCCTGTCTAACATTTGCATCTGCGTCTGCCTGTCATATACACCTGTGTCTGCCTATTTGTACACATGTGTCTGCCTATTTGTACACATCTGTAAATGTGGTCTGCCTATCTGTACACATCTGTATGTGGTCTGCCTCTCTGTACACATCTGTAAATGTGGTCTGCTTCTCTGTACACAGCTGTATATGTGGTCTGTCTCTCTGTACACATCTGTATATGTGGTCTGCTTCTCTGTACACATCTGTATGTGGTCTGCTTCTCTGTACACATCTGTATATGTGGTCTGTCTCTCTGTACACATCTGTATATGTGGTCTGCTTCTCTGTACACATCTGTAAATGTGGTCTGCTTCTCTATACACATCTGTAAATGTGGTCTGCTTCTCTGTACACATCTGTATATGTGGTCTGCTTCTCTGTACACATCTGTATATGTGGTCTACCTAATAAATTCTGCACATTTGTATCGTACTTGTTCTGTGCATATGCGGCTGTCTTCCATTTACATGTATGTGCGATTCTGAATGTCATACATAGCTGTGTCCCCCTACCTCCAAACAGCTAGGTTTTCCTCCCTCCAAAACACCTGTATCTGACTTCTTCCGTAGACCTCTAACTGCCTTTATCTACAGACCGGTGTCTGCTAACCCCCATGTATCCATGTCTACATGCCTCCGTGTATCAGGGTCTACTACCTCCACTTACCTGCGTTTATCTGTCTCTATATACCTGGATGTGTTCATCTTTATACATGTGCATCTGGGTGTGCTTGCCACTACAGACATTGATCTTCATGCCAGTATGCACCTGCATGATACCTACAACTGTGTTCGCCAGCCTCTGTACACCTGTATTGCCAACATTCGTACAGGTGCCTTTGCCTACCTTTGTACACATGCATTTGCCTACCTCTCTATATATCTACATTTGGCTACCTCCATGCATCTGTATTTGCTTATCTCCACACACTTGCATTTGCCAACTTCTATACCTACATATTTGCCTACCCGTATACACCTGCATTTGCCTAACGCCAAACTCCAGTGTTTGCCTACTATATACGGCTGTATTTGTCTACCTGTATACATCTAGATCTGCCGACCATAAATCACATGCTTTCACTTACCTCCATACACGTGTGTCTGCCTACCCCCATACACCTGGGTTTGCCTACCTCCATACGCCTGTACCTGCCTACCTCCATACACCTGGGTCTGTCTACCTCCATACACCTGGGTCTGCCTACCTACATACACCTGGGTCTGCATACCTCCATACACCTGTACCTGCCTACCCCCATACACCTGCATCTGCCTACCTCCATACACCTGGGTCTGCCTATTTCTATACACCTGTACTGCCTCCCTCCATACACCTAAGTCTGCCTACCTCCATACACATGTACTTGCCTATCTCCATACACCTGGGTCTGCCTACCTCCATACACCTGGGTCTGCAAACCTCCATACACCTGGGTCTGCCTACCTCCATACACCTAGGTCTGCCTACCTCCATACACCTAGGTCTGCCTACCTCCATACACCTGGGTCTGCCTAAATCCATACACCTGGGTCTGCCTACCTCCATACACCTAGGTCTGCCTACCTTCATACACCTAGGTCTGCATACCTCCATACACCTAGGTCTGCCTACCTCCATACACCTAGGTCTGCCTACCTCCATACACCTAGGTCTGCCTACCTCCATACACCTGTACTGCCTACCTCCATTCACCTGGGTCTGCCTACCTCCAACACCTAGGTCTGCCTAAGTCCATACACCTGGATCTGCCTACCCCCATACACCTGGATCTGCCTACCCCCATACACCTGTACCTGCCTACCTCCATACACCTGTACTGCCTACCTCCATACACCTGGGTCTGTCTACTTCCATACACCTGGATCTGCCTACCCCCATATACTGTACTGCCTACCTCCATACACCTGTACCTGCCTACCTCCATACACCTGTACTGCCTACCCTCATATACCTGGATCTGCCTACCCCCATACACCTCTACCTGCCTACCTCCATACACCTGTACTGCCTACCTCCACACACCTGGGTCTGCCTACTTCCATACACCTGGATCTGCCTACCCCCATATACTGTACTGCCTACCTCCATACACCTGTACCTGCCTACCTCCATACACCTGTACTGCCTACCCTCATATACCTGGATCTGCCTACCCCCATACACCTCTACCTGCCTACCTCCATACACCTGTACTGCCTACCTCCACACACCTGGGTCTGCCTACTTCCATACACCTGTACTGCCTACCTCCACACACCTGGGTCTGCCTACCTCCATACACCTGTACCTGCCTACCTCCATACACCTGTCTACCTCCATACACCTGGGTCTGCCTACCTCCATACACCTGGATCTTCCTACCCCTATACACCTGTACTGCCTACCCCCATACACCTGTACCTGCCTACCTCCATACACCTGGGTCTGCCTACCTCCATACACATGTACCTGCCTAACTCTATACACCTGTGTCTGCCTCCCTTTATACACCTGTGTCTGCCTACCTCCATACACCTGTACCAGCCTACCTCTATACACCTGTGTCTGCCTACCTCTATACACATGTGTCTGCCTACCTCCATACACCTGTACCTGCCTACCTCCATACACCTAGGTCTGCCTACCTCCATACACCTGGGTCTGCCTACCTCCATACACCTGTACCTGCCTACCTCCATACACCTGTGTCTGCCTACCTCCATACACCTAGGTCTGCATACCTCCATACACCTAGGTCTGCCTACCTCCATACACATGTACCTGCCTACCTCTATACACCTGTGTCTGCCTCCCTTTATACACCTATGTCTGCCTACCTCCATACACCTGTACCTGCCTACCTCTATACACCTGTGTCTGCCTACCTCTATACACATGTGTCTGCCTACCTCCATACACCTGTACCTGCCTACCTTCATACACCTAGATCTGCCTACCTCCATTCACCTGGGTCTGCCTACCTCCATACACCTGGGTCTGCCTACCTCCATACACCTGTACCTGCCTACCTCCATACACCTGTGTCTGCCTACCTCCATACACCTGTACCTGCCTACCTTCATACACCTAGATCTGCCTACCTCCATACACCTGTGTCTGCCTACCTCCATACACCTAGGTCTGCATACCTCCATACACATAGGTCTGCCTACCTCCATACATCTAGGTCTGCCTACCACCATACACCTAGGTCTGTCTACTTCCATACACCTGGATCTGCCTAACCCCATACTCCTGTACCTGCCTACCTCCATACACCTGTACTGCCTACCTCCATACACCTGGGTTTGCCTACCCGCATACACCTGGACTGCCTACCTCCATACATCTGGGTCTGCCTACCTCCATACACCTGGGTCTGCCTACTTCCATACACCTGGATCTGCCTACCCCCATACACCTGGATCTGCCTACCCCCATACACCTGGACCTGCCTACCTCCATACACCTGTACTGCCTACCTCCATACACCTAGGTCTGTCCACTTCCATACACCTGGATCTGCCTACCCCAATACACCTGTACTGAATACCTCCATACACCTGTACCTGCCTACCTCCATACACCTGTACTGCCTACCTCCATACACCTGGGTCTGCCTACCTCCATACACCTGGGTCTGCATACCTCCATACACCTGGGTCTGCCTACCTCCATACACCTAGGTCTGCCTACCTCCATACACCTAAGTCTGCATATCTCCATACACCTAGGTCTGCATACCTCCATACACCTGTACCTGCCTACCTCCATACACCTGTACCTGCCTACCTTCATACACCTGGATCTGCCTACCCCCATACACCTGTACTGCCTACCCCTATACACCTGTACCTGCCTACCTCCATACACCTGGGTCTGCCTACCTCCATACACCTGGGTCTGCCTACCTCCATACACCTGTACCTGCCTACCTCCATACACCTGTGTTTGCTTCCCTCTATACACCTGTGTCTGCTTACCTCCATACACCTGTACCTGCCTACCTTCATACACCTAGGTCTGCCTACCTCCATAACCTAGGTCTGCATACCTCCATACATCTAGGTCTGCATACCTCCATACACCTGTACCTGCCTACCTCCATACACCTGTACCTGCCTACCTTCATACACCTAGGTCTGCATACCTCCATACACCTGTACCTGCCTACCTCCATACACCTAGGTCGCCTACCTCCATACACCTAGGTCTGCCTACCTCCATACACCTGTGTCTGCCTACCTCCATACACCTGAGTCTGCCTACCTCCATACACCTGTACCTGCCTACCTCCATACATCCATTTTCCTCAGTGGCGTCCAGCAGTGGAATCCAGGCCGTGGGCTGCAGCACTTTGTACGACGTGTTGTCAAGGTAACCAGAATCTGGGTTAGAAAGAAACGTGCCATTGTCACGATACCGAGGAGCGTCACTGACGGATTTTCAAGTGTCAGAGGCTACTTTTTAGAAGTCTGTGGCTGCAGTAGCTGTTGCGGTCTGTTTCATCGTCTGTTTCATCTTTACACATTGGATGAGTGACGTCAAGGAAACAGGTGTGCACCGATGTGAGCACTGTCGTCGTCGCCCCCCTCCTTCTCCCTCCTCCTTCCCCCTCTCCCCTCCTCCCTCCTCCTCCCTCCTTCTCCCTCCTCCTTCCCCCTCTCCCCTCCTCCCTCCTCCTCCCTCATCTTGCCCTTTTTCTACTTTTCCCTGCCTTTTAAAAATCTTCCACCGACGAGTAAGCTCAAGAGGGACAGAAGAACAAGCGTTACCTACCCTGGTGCCAAGGCACGGTGGTGGCCTCGTCCTGGGGAATCTTGGTACGAAGGTTCCACAGAGGATGACCCACGATATCCGGCCCCAGCAGCTGCTCTATCACGTTGAGGAGACGCTCGTTGGACCACAGGTCCTTGAAGGCCTGCACAACATGGCCCCTGCCTGAGTCCCCTTCTCACGAGACGATCGTAGTATGAGGGAAGGAGGGAGGAGACATCAGTCTGTCCGTCCGTCTGTCCGTCTGTCTGTCTGTCTGTCTGTCTGTCTGTCTGTCTGTCTGTCTGTCTGTCTGTCTGTCTGTCTGTCTGTCTGTCTGTCTGTCTGTCTGTGTGATGTGTGTCTGTCTGTCTGTGTGTCTGTCTGTGTGTCTGTGTGTCTGTCTGTCAGTCTGTCTGTCTGTCTGTCTGTCTATCTGTCTGTCTGTGTGTCTGTCTATGTGTTCGCGCGCGCTTGTGTCTGGCGGGGTGTGCGAGTGTGTGTCTGTCTGGCACTGTGTGTGCGTGCGTGCTGTGTATGTGCGCGCGCGCGCGCGTGTGTGTGTATGTGCACGTGTGTGTCTATATGAGTGTATGATTATGTGTGTGTTTGTGTGTGTATGTGCGTGCGTACTGCGTGCGTGTGTTAGTTTGAATTAGAACGTGGGTGAGAGAGATATCCAAAAAGCTATTCAGACGACTTGAATGATTTCCTGTCATAGCCGTTTCCACTACCTGGGGCAAAGTGTCGTTCTTCAGCAGAAGGACATTGGCACCTGGAAACTCCTTGGTGATCTCTGTCAGTCTCTGGAACAGGCCGTACTCCTGGTACAGCCCTGGAAGGAATGACGATCTATGAGGTCATCCTTGAGCAGACCATGGGAGTTGGGCACTCATAAATGAGCACTCAAATCTTGACATAATCACTCACCCAAATTCCGTTCCATTCTTCATACTGTCGACAGACTGTTCTGCGAGTTGGAACCGTTGACAGAAATCACAAGATCCACGCTTGTGTAGCTGTCTGTTGCTGACAAAGACTTCAAAGAAAACTTCAAATTGAACATACACATACACAAATGCATGCGTTAGAGCGCGCGCGCGCGCACACACACACACGCATACATACATACATACATAAATACATACATACATACATACATAAATACATACATACATACATACATACATACATACATACATACATACATACATACATACATACATACATACATACATACATACATACATACATACATACATACATACATACATACATACATACATACATACATACATACATACATACATACATACATACATACATACATACATACATACATACATACATACTACATTCATACATACATACATACATACATACATACATACATACATACATACATACATACATACATACATACATACATACATACATACATACATACATACATACATACATACATACATACATACATACATACATACATACATACATACATACATACATACATACATACATACATACATACATACATTCAAATCACTTTATTGCCAAAATAGGAATCATACAATTTTCCAATATGCATTACATGTCCACATACATACATACATACATACATACATACATACATACATACATACATACATACATACATACATACATACATACATACATACATACATACATACATACATACATACATACATACATACATACATACATACATACATACATACATACATACATACATACATACATACATACATACATACATACATACATACATACATACATACATACATACATACATACATACATACATACATACATACATACATACATACATACATACATACATACATACATACATACATACATACATACATACATACATACATACATACATACATACATACATACATACATACATACATACATACATACATACATACATACATACATACATTCATACATTCATACATACATACATACATACACACACATACATACATT
>JAWQFJ010026812.1:62500-65332 GCA_034096865.1 Theodoxus fluviatilis | reverse complement strand
CAATGCAGTGGTTCCATACCTGGGATGGGAGAAATCTGTATTCTCTCTATGAATTATTAAATAAAGGAGCCGGAGCCTGTTATGTCATTTACTTTGCATGACATACTTTCTCTAGAAGTTCATGTGAGCGTACTAACTGTGCTTCAAATAAAACTCAAAACTTATACCGGGGTAACTCATAACTCATATCATTTTATTAATCCATAAGGAAATTAAATTGGTCAACAGCATACATGGGTCATTAATGATTATAAAAGTTATAATAAACTCAGAAAAACCATGATAATGAAATCAATTAATATGTATGACTACAATGCCCTTTTACATGCACACAGCATGACACACCAACACATACATACATGCATACATACATACATACATACATTCATACTAAGCTAGATAGTTATACATGCTAGTGTCAACACCAACACACACAGTGCCAAAATGACCAAAAATAAATCCACCATGACCTTAAATCTAACATAAAGAAGTTCTGTTAAAAAAGCATCATGAACTTAGTGTCATATTTGCTCATAATTAATGATCTCAGGACAGTCTTTAACCTTACCCTTCGAAGTACGCGTTTACCCTCCTTTCACTCCTTTCCAAACTATTGCACCAACTCATAGATCCTTTCTTTGCCGTACTCACTAAGGCTTTCCGTTCTCTCTGTTCCACAGCTTGGTGAGGGCACTGACCAAGAAAAGAGGTCGAGGTCAATACTACATGGAGGATAACCAGGACGAGATGATCACAGATGGCATCGACATCACCAACTGGAAAGTGGACATCGAAGGAGAGTCCGAACCTCTCACTTTTGGCGTATGGGACTTTGCTGGTCAGACAGTGTACTACAATACACACCAGGTAAGATTGCCTTCTTCATGACTCTTTTAGGTGAAAAAAAAAGTCGCAACAGAGGGATCAATGAGAAATGGGTTGTGAATGAATGTGTGTGTGTATGTGTTTGTACGTGTGTTAGTGTATGTGTGTGTGTGTGTGTGTGTGCGCTCGCGCGCGTGCATGCGTTTTCCCCTATCTCTGGAACACCCATCCCGCATACAACTGAACTTCTTTGAAGAATGCATCATTTTCATTGTCAATGCTTCGTTTCTTACAAGCAACTTTGAGTCAAACTCTTGCACAAACCTTTTCTAGTGTCTCTTCAAATGTAGAGTTCAGAGGATAAAATGTGCCTTTGCTCCCAACAAAGAAGAAACATCTGAATAAATCCTGTAGTGATGACAGTGGAGCTGTCTGCTTTGCTTGACCATGATTTTTCTTGTTTCTTCCTTCAGTTTTTCTTGTCCAACCGAGCGGTGTACTTGCTGCTGTGGAACATCAGACTGGGGTATGAACACGCTGGCCTGGACTTCTGGTTGAGTTCCATTGCCTGCCACGCTCCACAAGCCCCCATCCTAATAGTGGGAACCCACTGTGACAAGGTGTGTGTCGTGCTCATGTCTTTCAAGAGAAGACTACTCACTCTTGACGCATGGGGTTGTGTACCCTAGTATTTAGTGGTCATGGTCAAGACAGAATGCTGCAGTCATGTATGCTTACCATATCTAGGCATGTGTGCACTAATTTGTGTTACCTGGGGAATTTTTCAGGTGGAAAAGTCGAGGCTGCCAGAGGAGGAGCTGAGGCGGCGCTACCCCCAGATTTCTGGCTTCCACTTCGTCAGTTCCTACACTGGCCAGGTAGGTTGTAACCACATCACTGGAATGGGAGTGATGTCAGCACCATATATAGACTTTGCTAAGGAGAGGGACTTTTCATTTGCCTCATGCCTCAGTGGATGCATGTAATAACACTCTAAACAAACTGTATAGATGTGTATGGACACTCACCTCCTGAAGCAGACATGAATTCTGAGTTTGTAAAAAGAGGTTTATAGATTGATTAAACCATCTTACACATCGAGATAACTCCTTCCACACTTTCTGTCCTATGCGTAAATATGCATTTTCAGCTAGTTCTTCATTCTCATTGCTGAACATCTGTGCCCATACCCAATTTATTTCACTATCTTTTGAGCAAGAAGCCACCCTGCTCCTCTCCTGCTCTGTAAATAAACACGTCGTGTGTGGTATTCTCAGGGCGTGCCAGAACTTCGAGAGGACCTGCTGGCAGTCACACTCAAGCAGAAGTACATGGGGGAGAAGATTCCAGAAGCATATCTCACCTTGGAGGAGAAGCTTGTTACGTAAGTGTTCTGTATGCAGCGCTAGCAGCAGCTGCTGCTACTCTTTTATCTTCAGCATGTGAAGGTGCCCGTGTTGTTTTATTAAACTGTCATTTGAATTCGTTTTTTTGACTCACATGCGAAGCAAAAGTGAGTCTATGTACTCACCCGATTCGTCCGTCCGGGCGTCCGGGCGTCCGGGTGTCCGTTTAAAACTTTAACGTTGGATTTTTCTCGGAGACTATTAAGTCTATCAACACCCAATTTGGCATGATGGTGTATGATGACAAGGCGTCAAAAACCATACATGGTGACTTGACCTTGCTTCAAGGTCAAGGTCGCAGGGGCTGTAAATGTTGTCTAAAAAGCAGCCATTTTTCACATTTTCTCAATTTTCCCTTAAGATTTTGAGATTGGATACCTCACCTATATATGGTATATAGGGCAAAGTAAGCCCTATCTTCTGATACCAGTTTGGTTGACCTTGCTTCAAGGTCAAGGTCACAGGAGCTCTTCAACGTTGGTTTGTATACATATTTTGAAGTGATCTTGACCCTGAACTATGGAAGATAACTGTTTCAAACTTAATAAGTATGTGGGGCACATGTTATACTTTCATCATGAGATACATTTGGTCACATATC
>JAWQFJ010026812.1:47500-60000 GCA_034096865.1 Theodoxus fluviatilis | reverse complement strand
TTTTTTCCATTACATAAATTCGTTTAGTTGAGCGTGAATGTCGTTTGCCCAAAATGATCTCCTCCCGCTATGTGTCTTTGGCTACCAGTCTATTTGGACGACAGTCCTGTATCCTGTACAGTTGCGTAGGCAAAATTTATTCCAGTATTGTTAGTCTTCTAGGATGAGTTTCTTTTCACATACGCATGTTTTGTTGAGATGTACACGAAAAGGATATTGCTCTTCGGATATGCTGACAATATCCGTTGACAGTATGTTTTACATTTCGGCAATTTTTACTGTGGTATGAGCGTATTGCAACTGAAAAAATGTTCCCTTTTTTGCTTAAAGTGTGTATTGTGTACTGCTCTGCTTTCACTGCATTTGTGTCTCGGCAGGAATATGAAGCAAATGTTCATGATTGGCATGGTAATTGTATTGTGATTTAAAAGTCTGGAGCTTGTGTTTGTCAGCTACATCTGAAGTGTATGCTTGATGCCACAGCTCTATGTATTCTCCAAATGGCGGCTGCCCCAAGACGCCACGTCTCCATCGTAAGCTGGAACTCTTGATCTCAGAGCTTTCGGGGTCTGCTAAAGTAGCTTGATCACGGCAGCCTCAAGCTGCAACTAATTGCCACCAGGGGGCATCTGTTGCTGATGGGAACTTCTCCCCCTTTGTCATGCCATGTGTGACGTCTGCAGGTGATCGAAGCCCTCCAGTTTCTGCACGACCTGGGCTCCATCCAATTCTTCAACACACCCTTCCTTCGCTCCCACGTGGTCATCAACCCGCAGTGGATCGTGGACGTCATGGCCTGTGTGGTCACCGTGCATGTGGGGCCCATCAAGGTAGACTGATCATGTAGACAGCACGGCCTTTTCTCTTTGTGTTATGTGGGGCCCATCAAGGTAGACTGATCATGTAGACAGCACGGCCTTTTCTCTTTGTGTCTTATGTGGGGCCCATCAAGGTAGACTGATCATGCAGACAACACGGCATTTTCTCTTTGTGTCTTATGTGGGGCCCATCAAGGTAGACTGATCATGCAGACAACACGGCATTTTTTCTTTGTGTCTTAACGTCTTCTCACGTATGAAATAGTCGTGTTTTGTGACCCACAGACATTTTCTTTGTACCAGTTCAGCTCTTTTATCATGGGCATCACAAAAAAGCTTCTGGCAAGTGAAAAGTTAGTCCCTTAACATTTGTTCGATTGCCTCTTGTGTCTAGTTGAGTGCTGTCATTGTTTAAATGTGTGGTGTGCTGCAGTCGTTTGTGCCTAGTTAGTGTGGCGTTTAAAGTTGCGTGCATCCCAGAGCTGCATCTTTTATCAAATTTGCTGAACTCACATTCCCACTCGCCACTGTTACGGGGATCCATAAACGAAATAACACAGTCCCAGGGTTCAGTACATGTTTTTATGATCAATCACAAAAACATGCCCGTAACAGGGGTAGAAAAGAAAAAGAAAAAGAAAAGGAATGTTACATGGGTATCTGGATCCACCACAGCATCCTCGATAACCTCAATCTCATAACATTTACAGCTCTTCTTCCTCTACTCCATTCCCAATGGGAAAAATGAAAAAGCACAGCAGCACAAGTAAAATCTCGCTCAGCCCTCCACTATAAACATAAAACACGTATCGATCAGCCTTCTACTATTATAAACATAAATTCGCGCAGGTCCGCCCTTGACAAGTTCACACCAACCTTCCACCTTTGCCCGTTATCTGCCTCTCTCTCTCTCTCTCTCTCTCTCTCTCTCTCTCTCTCTCTCTCTCTCTCTCTCTCTCTCTCTCCCTCTCCCTCTCTCTCTCTCTCTCTCTCTCTCTGCCCATCTTCACTCGGAGTTGCTTCGTCCGCCTCTTCTCTTTTCTCGACGTCTTCACTCTGCGTTGCTTCGTCTTCCGCTTCTCTCTTCTCCTCACCCAGCAGCTTCAAGGCAGACTCATCTCTCCTCTCTCCTTTCCGTGGGCAGACTGGCGGCAAGACAGTCCACTCCACGCAGACTGTACAGCAGACTGACCTCCTTTCTCTCTCCAGCAGACAGACTGACGACCGAACGACCTCTCCCCTCTCCTGGCTGTAGGCAGACTAAATGCTAACACAATAAGCCAATGAAATGGCTTCATCCATAGCGCCATGGCCAGTGAAAGGGGAGGCAACTCTCGCCATTTCCTGCACATGCGCCTAGATACTGTGGTCAGCCACGTGCCCTCACTTTCGACAACACACCGAGAACTCGTGAAGATGCACAAAAATGGGGAGGTGGGTGGGAAATTAATGTTGTCTACTGGTAAGTATGTCAGAAAAACATAGAAATTAGTTTAAATTTCTTAAAGTTTTCCCTCCATACTGACCAGTAGACAACTCATAGGTAGATTACCCCAAGCGGGCGGTGGAATGTGCATCCACGCAAAAGAACAGCTGACTACTCACCACTCAAAGGCGAACAGCCGCACCCGCCAGCACCAACTTGTTAATGCCATAGGTATCATCCAGGCGACAAACGCGGACGTCCCGCAGTTAGTGGTGTGTGCAGACGCAGTCACTGCGCCAGAACGCTGCCCTCATGAGATGAGACAGCGATACATTCTTGGCAAAAGCCACAGAGGTCGCCACCTTGCAAATCTCATGAGTTTTGGAAGCACCAGCCGAAGGAACCAGCAGCGCATTCTGATACGCGTCCGAGATCAGCCGACGAATCCAGCAGGAAAAGGATGTCTTCGATATCTCCCCGTGCCCAAGTTTCAATGGAAGAAACAGTCTACGTCAGCGGAAATGATGAGACTGAGTTCTAGCCAGGTAAACCTCAGTGCACGGACCGGACAGTTGAGACAGTCAGGCTCATTCGTATCGACGATACAAGAGAGACCCTTAAACCTCAACACTCTGACAGTCAGAAAAAACACTCTGATTCCTGCAACGAAACTCCGCAGAAACGAGAGGATGCAGGAAGAGTCCTTGTCAGAGAACCCGATGTCCGAAGGAAAACCATCTGCGGAGTCCATGAATCCGAGAGGCATCAGCAGGAGGATCAAGCAACGCAACCAATAAATGGACGTTTAGACACCTCGGCGCAACTACGTGAAAAAAGGCAGAAAGTCTCCGTTTCCACAGAAAACGGGACTGGGTTCGAGCCCGCAAACCTGAGAGCCCGCACCAGACAGATCACGCCGTCAGCTTCGTCAAGATCAAGAATGGAAGAGAGCCCTTAAACTCGCTACTCTGACAGTCGGAAAAGGAATGCATGCACGATTCGTCCCCCACCGGTGAACTCTATCTCCGAAGGAAACCGCTCAGAGCGTGGATCTCACCGATCCGACGCGCACAAGCGAGCATGACCAAAAGAAAGTCAAGTGAGAGAGACGTTGAAACACATCCCACGTGTAGAAGAAACCTGACGACGTGGGAAGTCGCTTGAAAAGAATTAGCCATGTGAACCTGTGTTCGGGAGAAGCCAAGCAGAAAGCTTCAACAAGCGAACATTCGGATGGCCAATTCCCGAACGAGGCTGGACGAGAGTGCACGCAGAGAGATGGAGCTCGATGCGCTCCCCATCTGCCAGAGCCAGCAGATCAGGGAACCAGGAAGCTCCAGGCCAGAACGGCGCGACCAGGATCATGCGAGGACGCTCCAGGGCGACTTGGCCAACACCTTCGGAAGAAGGCGCGTAGGAGGGAAAGCGTAGACCTCCATGCCTACCACGACCGAGCAAAAGCATCTCGGCCTTCGCTAACACAGCCATCGTCTCACGATTTACTCACGAACTCAGCATTATTCAGACCTCAGAGCAAAACATCGCTCACCACCCCCGGGATAGAACTCAATTTCTACTCACTCCAAAACCCTCGTTGCAAAAACGCACACAGTCACCGGATTTCCAACCAGCAAAAACCAAGTCCATCTCAAGTAAGATATCTGGGAAACAACTTTTCCCATTACACCACCCAGTAATAAAGTCGGGTCCTTGGAGGGAAGCACTTAAAAACGGTGAAAATTAGATTAGTACGACCATTCACATGCTGCTTTTGTGCCACCCAGAGAGTTGAGTGGGTGTTGGAGTGATGGCAAACGTAGCTTCATTGTAGCCGAGTGATTGAAAGTCATTTCATGACCTTGTAATCATTGACTCGGCAGGAAGGCAAGTTTCTTCACAAGGACATGGAGGCCATTTGGAAGAACTACCCCAGGGACCTCCACCCTTGGCTGCTCCGCTTGACCGAGGAGTTTGACCTGACCTTCCCCCTCAGTGACGAGGAGGCCAACATCGTCCCCTGCCTCCTGCCCACCACAGAGCCCAAGGCAAGGCTTGCAATGGCGGCTGAGATGTGTTGGTTGTGTGCGGTGTTGATGTGTGGAAGGTGGTGCAGTGGTGATACAATACATCAGGATCGTACCGTACATCAGGCATATCTGATCTGGAATGTTTGCCCTGATCCTGGCAGTGCAGAGATAGAGAACATCACGCTGAATTTTGCTGCAAACAATTCGTCATATCTTTTAAATCGTGCTAACAGTATCAAATTCTCTGCACTAGTTTAAAAGAGGTTGTTGATCTGAGTTTTATTCAGAAATGAAAAAGATATTTTGTCAGTCCACAATTGCTGTATGGTAAATCTTAGTTCCTCTTGTTACATCCCCCGTGAGTTGGGGTGGTGGTGGTGGTGGTGGTGTGTGTGTGTGTGTGTGTGTGTGTGTGTTTGTGTGTGTGTGTGTGTGTGTGTTTGTGTGTGTGTGTGTGTGTGTGTGTGTGTGTATGTGTGTGTGTTTGTGTGTGTGTGTTGTGTGTGTGTGTGTGTGTGTGTGTGTGTGTGTCTGTGTGTCTGTGTGTGTGTGTGTGTGTGTGTGTGTGTGTGTGTGTGTGTGTTTACGGAGAGATCCACCATGTCTCTTTACATAATTTGTAGAGGGCAAATACTTAGGGAAATCAAGAATTGACTTGTGCATACTTTAATTAACTATACTAATTTTCTTGGTCATTGGGCCTACAAAGGCTGATAGGCCATAAAATTCGTCCATTCATTCATTCATTCATTCATTCATTCATTCATTCATTCATTCATTCATTCATTCATTCATTCATCCATTCATTCATTCATCCATTCATTCGGCCATTCAATCATTTGGTCATTCATTCGTGCATTCTTTCAATCATAAATTTTTTCATTCATTCATTCATTCGTTCATTTTCATTATTCATTCTCTTTTGCGTGGAAAGAACAAATAGCCAGAGGCACAGATCCTCAAGTCTTGAGGAACATCGCCAAAGGAGGAGAACTGGCCCCAAGTTTACATAGACTGTAATCTGTGATCACAGAGAGGTGGTTGAGATGGTGCTGTACGTTGTGGTGACACTTGAAAAATCTGATCACAGAGAGGTGGTTGAGATGGTGCTGTACGTTGTGGTGACACTTGAAATCTGTGATCACAGAGAGGTGGTTGAGATGGTGCTGTACGTTGTGGTGACACTTGAAATCTGTGATGACAGAGAGGTGGTTGAGATGGTGCTGTACGTTGTGGTGACACTTGAAAAGGAAGATGATGTTTCAGATTGACTGGCCCAAGGTGGACAGGGATCATGGACACAGAGAGACCAAGATGATCTACCACTTTGCCTACCTCCCTGCCGGACTGTTCAACAGAGCTCAGGTAAGTTCGAGGCAGGAACTGACTGAAAGACATTTTTAGGGTGATTTTGACGAATACATAAGCATCACTAAAAACCACGAACTTCTTTTCACGTCCGTGGTAAAAACTGCAAAATGACGCTATGCAATGAGAAAGTGACAAAGTACTGCAATTAAGTTACATAATATAATAAGTAATTTGACGACTCTTGACACAACCCTCCATGAAGTCCTTAACATCACATGCCTGATAACATGACAAGAAAAAGTACGTTACACAAGATGATTAATGCAAAGGGGTGCTGTGAGCTAGCGGACATATCTATTGATTTTCTAGTGTCACAACAGAAACAGCCTTTACATGAAAAATGCACATGAAAGCGAGATACTAGACATCCGTATGCACAAAATATTGTAACGCACATGAAAAATTACAGAAAGGACACTGAATGATGCATGTAAGATAACTCCACGAAATGATATACCAAATATACGACAATTAATAACGCCAGTTAAAAAGCAACAGGCAGACCATAATGCAAGAAAGGAGGCTGCTTACAAAGATAAATGGTGGTGCTCTAAAGCCCGTTGCACACCAAGCGAGTCAACACGTTCCACACGACAAAATTATATCCCAATCGCAGAGCACTGTTGATGCTCTTACTCCAATAATGCGAATAGCGATTGGCTGCCACAATGACACATGCTGAGACACTCTCATGCAGAGAGTAAAGATGTGCTGGTATCTCACTATGTCTCGATCGTTAGTCACTGTCAGACCTGCCTACTCTCCCGATAAAATGGGGAGACTCCCGATTTAGGCCTGTTTCTCCCGACCTCCCGATTAGGCTTTGAATTCTCCCGATTTGGCTTAGAATGCTTGAATTCTCCCGATTTCGATGAACGGAACCTACGAAAAACGGGGTTTTAGACGCGTAGGCTGAGTACGCCTTCCATAGGGTTAACCCCCCCTCCCCCCCTCCGCTCTCACGTTTCGGCTGAGCTCCGAGCGTTCCTGTAGGCTCGTCCCCCCCCCCCCCCCCCCTGCTATCACGTTTCGGCTGAGCTCCGACCGCTCCTAGAGGCTCGCTCCGCTTCACCCACCCCCACCCCCACCCCACCCCCGCTCTCACGTCTCGGCTGAGCTCCTAGTGATCTTGTAGGCTCGCTCCTCCCCCCCCCCCCCCCCCCCCCCAAGGCCAAATCGGGAGATTCTGAAAGATAGGCCTGGGTCCGGGGAGGGGGTCAAAGTGAGCAGCCGAAACGTGATAGCGGGGGGGGGGGGGGGGGGGGAGGAGCGAGCCTACAAGATCACTAGGAGCTCAGCCGAGACGTGAGAGCGGGGGTGGGGTGGGGGTGGGGGTGGGTGAAGCGGAGCGAGCCTCTAGGAGCGGTCGGAGCTCAGCCGAAACGTGATAGCAGGGGGGGGGGGGGGGGGGGGGGCGAGCCTACAGGAACGCTCGGAGCTCAGCCGAAACGTGAGAGCGGAGGGGGGGAGGGGGGGTTAACCCTATGGAAGGCGTACTCAGCCTACGCGTCTAAAACCCCGTTTTTCGTAGGTTCCGTTCATCGAAATCGGGAGAATTCAAGCATTCTAAGCCAAATCGGGAGAATTCAAAGCCTAATCGGGAGGTCGGGAGAAACAGGCCTAAATCGGGAGTCTCCCCATTTTATCGGGAGAGTAGGCAGGTCTGACAGTGACTAACGATCGAGACATAGTGAGATACCAGCACATCTTTACTCTCTGCATGAGAGTGTCTCAACATGTGTCATTGTGGCAGCCAATCGCTATTCGCATTATTGGAGTAAGAGCATCAACAGTGCTCTGCGATTGGGATATAATTTTGTCGTGTGGAACTTGTTGACTCGCTTGGTGTGCAACGGGCTTTAGAGCACCACCATTTATCTTTGTAAGCGGCCTCCTTTCTTGCATTATGGTCTGCCCGTTGCTTTTTAACTGGCGTTATTCATTGTCGTATATTTGGTATATCATTTCATGGAGTTACCTTACATGCAGCATTCAGTGTCCTTTCTGTAATTTTTCATGAGTTACAACATATTGTGCAAACAAATGTCTAGCATCCCGCTTACACGTGCATTTTTCATGTAAAGGCTGTTAGTGTTATGACACTAGAAAATCAATAGATATGCCCGCTAGCTCACAGCACCCCTTTGCGTTAATCATCTTGTGTAACGTACTTTTTCTTGTCATGTTATCAGGCATCTGATGTTAAGGACTTCATGGAGGGTTGTGTCAAGAGTCGTCAAATTACTTATTATATTATGTAACTTAATTGCAGTACTTTGTCACTTTCTCATTGCATAGCGTCATTTTGCAGTTTTTACCACGGACGTGAAAAGAAGTTCGTGGTTTTTAGTGATGCTTATGTATTCGTCAAAATCACCCTAAAAATGTCTTTCAGTCAGTTCCTGCCTCGAACTTACCTGAGCTCTGTTGAACAGTCCGGCAGGGAGGTAGGCAAAGTGGTAGATCATCTTGGTCTCTCTGTGTCCATGATCCCTGTCCACCTTGGGCCAGTCAATCTGAAACATCATCTTCCTTTTCAAGTGTCACCACAACGTACAGCACCATCTCAACCACCTCTCTGTCATCACAGATTTCAAGTGTCACCACAACGTACAGCACCATCTCAACCACCTCTCTGTGATCACAGATTTCAAGTGTCACCACAACGTACAGCACCATCTCAACCACCTCTCTGTGATCAGATTTTTCAAGTGTCACCACAACGTACAGCACCATCTCAACCACCTCTCTGTGATCACAGATTACAGTCTATGTAAACTTGGGGCCAGTTCTCCTCCTTTGGCGATGTTCCTCAAGACTTGAGGATCTGTGCCTCTGGCTATTTGTTCTTTCCACGCAAAAGAGAATGAATAATGAAAATGAACGAATGAATGAATGAATGAAAAAATTTATGATTGAAAGAATGCACGAATGAATGACCAAATGATTGAATGGCCGAATGAATGGATGAATGAATGAATGGATGAATGAATGAATGAATGAATGAATGAATGAATGAATGAATGAATGAATGAATGGACGAAATTTATGGCCTATCAGCCTTTGTAGGCCCAATGACCAAGAAAATTAGTATAGTTAAAGTATGCACAAGTCAATTCTTGATTTCCCTAAGTATTTACCCTCTACAAATCATGTAGAGAAACATGGTGGATCTCTCCTTAAACACACACACACACACACACACACACACACACACACACACACACAGACACACAGACACACACACACACACACACACACACACACAACACACACACACAAACACACACACATACACACACACACACACACACACACACACAAACACACACACACACACACACACACACACACACACACACACACACACACACACACACCACCACCACCACCACCACCCCAACTCACGGGGGATGTAACAAGAGGAACTAAGATTTACCATACAGCAATTGTGGACTGACAAAATATCTTTTTCATTTCTGAATAAAACTCAGATCAACAACCTCTTTTAAACTAGTGCAGAGAATTTGATACTGTTAGCACGATTTAAAAGATATGACGAATTGTTTGCAGCAAAATTCAGCGTGATGTTCTCTATCTCTGCACTGCCAGGATCAGGGCAAACATTCCAGATCAGATATGCCTGATGTACGGTACGATCCTGATGTATTGTATCACCACTGCACCACCTTCCACACATCAACACCGCACACAACCAACACATCTCAGCCGCCATTGCAAGCCTTGCCTTGGGCTCCGTGGTGGGCAGGAGGCAGGGGACGATGTTGGCCTCCTCGTCACTGAGGGGGAAGGTCAGGTCAAACTCCTCGGTCAAGCGGAGCAGCCAAGGGTGGAGGTCCCTGGGGTAGTTCTTCCAAATGGCCTCCATGTCCTTGTGAAGAAACTTGCCTTCCTGCCGAGTCAATGATTACAAGGTCATGAAATGACTTTCAATCACTCGGCTACAATGAAGCTACGTTTGCCATCACTCCAACACCCACTCAACTCTCTGGGTGGCACAAAAGCAGCATGTGAATGGTCGTACTAATCTAATTTTCACCGTTTTTAAGTGCTTCCCTCCAAGGACCCGACTTTATTACTGGGTGGTGTAATGGGAAAAGTTGTTTCCCAGATATCTTACTTGAGATGGACTTGGTTTTTGCTGGTTGGAAATCCGGTGACTGTGTGCGTTTTTGCAACGAGGGTTTTGGAGTGAGTAGAAATTGAGTTCTATCCCGGGGGTGGTGAGCGATGTTTTGCTCTGAGGTCTGAATAATGCTGAGTTCGTGAGTAAATCGTGAGACGATGGCTGTGTTAGCGAAGGCCGAGATGCTTTTGCTCGGTCGTGGTCGGGCATGGAAGTCTACGCGTTTCCTCCCACGCGCCTTCTTCCGAAGGTGTTGGCCAAGGTCGCCCTGGAGCGTCCTCGCATGATCCTGGTCGCGCCGTTCTGGCCTGGAGCTTCCTGGTTCCCTGATCTGCTGGCTCTGGCAGATGGGGAGCGCATCGAGCTCCATCTCTCTGCGTGCACTCTCGTCCAGCCTCGTTCGGGAATTGGCCATCCGAATGTTCGCTTGTTGAAGCTTTCTGCTTGGCTTCTCCCGAACACAGGTTCACATGGCTAATTCTTTTCAAGCGACTTCCCACGTCGTCAGGTTTCTTCTACACGTGGGATGTGTTTCAACGTCTCTCTCACTTGACTTTCTTTTGGTCATGCTCGCTTGTGCGCGTCGGATCGGTGAGATCCACGCTCTGAGCGGTTTCCTTCGGAGATAGAGTTCACCGGTGGGGGACGAATCGTGCATGCATTCCTTTTCCGACTGTCAGAGTAGCGAGTTTAAGGGCTCTCTTCCATTCTTGATCTTGACGAAGCTGACGGCGTGATCTGTCTGGTGCGGGCTCTCAGGTTTGCGGGCTCGAACCCAGTCCCGTTTTCTGTGGAAACGGAGACTTTCTGCCTTTTTTCACGTAGTTGCGCCGAGGTGTCTAAACGTCCATTTATTGGTTGCGTTGCTTGATCCTCCTGCTGATGCCTCTCGGATTCATGGACTCCGCAGATGGTTTTCCTTCGGACATCGGGTTCTCTGACAAGGACTCTTCCTGCATCCTCTCGTTTCTGCGGAGTTTCGTTGCAGGAATCAGAGTGTTTTTTCTGACTGTCAGAGTGTTGAGGTTTAAGGGTCTCTCTTGTATCGTCGATACGAATGAGCCTGACTGTCTCAACTGTCCGGTCCGTGCACTGAGGTTTACCTGGCTAGAACTCAGTCTCATCATTTCCGCTGACGTAGACTGTTTCTTCCATTGAAACTTGGGCACGGGGAGATATCGAAGACATCCTTTTCCTGCTGGATTCGTCGGCTGATCTCGGACGCGTATCAGAATGCGCTGCTGGTTCCTTCGGCTGGTGCTTCCAAAACTCATGAGATTTGCAAGGTGGCGACCTCTGTGGCTTTTGCCAAGAATGTATCGCTGTCTCATCTCATGAGGGCAGCGTTCTGGCGCAGTGACTGCGTCTGCACACACCACTAACTGCGGGACGTCCGCGTTTGTCGCCTGGATGATACCTATGGCATTAACAAGTTGGTGCTGGCGGGTGCGGCTGTTCGCCTTTGAGTGGTGAGTAGTCAGCTGTTCTTTTGCGTGGATGCACATTCCACCGCCCGCTTGGGGTAATCTACCTATGAGTTGTCTACTGGTCAGTATGGAGGGAAAACTTTAAGAAATTTAAACTAATTTCTATGTTTTTCTGACATACTTACCAGTAGACAACATTAATTTCCCACCCACCTCCCCATTTTTGTGCATCTTCACGAGTTCTCGGTGTGTTGTCGAAAGTGAGGGCACGTGGCTGACCACAGTATCTAGGCGCATGTGCAGGAAATGGCGAGAGTTGCCTCCCCTTTCACTGGCCATGGCGCTATGGATGAAGCCATTTCATTGGCTTATTGTGTTAGCATTTAGTCTGCCTACAGCCAGGAGAGGGGAGAGGTCGTTCGGTCGTCAGTCTGTCTGCTGGAGAGAGAAAGGAGGTCAGTCTGCTGTACAGTCTGCGTGGAGTGGACTGTCTTGCCGCCAGTCTGCCCACGGAAAGGAGAGAGGAGAGATGAGTCTGCCTTGAAGCTGCTGGGTGAGGAGAAGAGAGAAGCGGAAGACGAAGCAACGCAGAGTGAAGACGTCGAGAAAAGAGAAGAGGCGGACGAAGCAACTCCGAGTGAAGATGGGCAGAGAGAGAGAGAGAGAGAGAGAGAGGGAGAGGGAGAGAGAGAGAGAGAGAGAGAGAGAGAGAGAGAGAGAGAGAGAGAGAGAGAGAGAGAGAGAGAGGCAGATAACGGGCAAAGGTGGAAGGTTGGTGTGAACTTGTCAAGGGCGGACCTGCGCGAATTTATGTTTATAATAGTAGAAGGCTGATCGATACGTGTTTTATGTTTATAGTGGAGGGCTGAGCGAGATTTTACTTGTGCTGCTGTGCTTTTTCATTTTTCCCATTGGGAATGGAGTAGAGGAAGAAGAGCTGTAAATGTTATGAGATTGAGGTTATCGAGGATGCTGTGGTGGATCCAGATACCCATGTAACATTCCTTTTCTTTTTCT
This sequence comes from Theodoxus fluviatilis, assembly GCA_034096865.1. Classification (NCBI taxonomy): domain Eukaryota; kingdom Metazoa; phylum Mollusca; class Gastropoda; order Cycloneritida; family Neritidae; genus Theodoxus; species Theodoxus fluviatilis. The sequence goes on along the minus strand of JAWQFJ010026812.1, from coordinate 47,767 downwards.
TTTTCTTTTCTACCCCTGTTACGGGCATGTTTTTGTGATTGATCATAAAAACATGTACTGAACCCTGGGACTGTGTTATTTCGTTTATGGATCCCCGTAACAGTGGCGAGTGGGAATGTGAGTTCAGCAAATTTGATAAAAGATGCAGCTCTGGGATGCACGCAACTTTAAACGCCACACTAACTAGGCACAAACGACTGCAGCACACCACACATTTAAACAATGACAGCACTCAACTAGACACAAGAGGCAATCGAACAAATGTTA
>JAWQFJ010026812.1:40000-42500 GCA_034096865.1 Theodoxus fluviatilis | reverse complement strand
CTAGGGGACACAACCCCACGCATCAAGAGTGAGTAGTCTGCTCTTGAAAGACTCGAGCACGACACACACCTTGTCACAGTGGGTTCCCACTATTAGGATGGGGGCTTGTGGAGCGTGGCAGGCAATGGAACTCAACCAGAAGTCCAGGCCAGCGTGTTCATACCCCAGTCTGATGTTCCACAGCAGCAAGTACACCGCTCGGTTGGACAAGAAAAACTGAAGGAAGAAACAAGAAAAATCATGGTCAAGCAAAGCAGACAGCTCCACTGTCATCACTACAGGATTTATTCAGATGTTTCTTCTTTGTTGGGAGCAAAGGCACATTTTATCCTCTGAACTCTACATTTGAAGAGACACTAGAAAAGGTTTGTGCAAGAGTTTGACTCAAAGTTGCTTGTAAGAAACGAAGCATTGACAATGAAAATGATGCATTCTTCAAAGAAGTTCAGTTGTATGCGGGATGGGTGTTCCAGAGATAGGGGAAAACGCATGCACGCGCGCGAGCGCACACACACACACACACACACACACATACACTAACACACGTACAAACACATACACACACACATTCATTCACAACCCATTTCTCATTGATCCCTCTGTTGCGACTTTTTTTTTCACCTAAAAGAGTCATGAAGAAGGCAATCTTACCTGGTGTGTATTGTAGTACACTGTCTGACCAGCAAAGTCCCATACGCCAAAAGTGAGAGGTTCGGACTCTCCTTCGATGTCCACTTTCCAGTTGGTGATGTCGATGCCATCTGTGATCATCTCGTCCTGGTTATCCTCCATGTAGTATTGACCTCGACCTCTTTTCTTGGTCAGTGCCCTCACCAAGCTGTGGAACAGAGAGAACGGAAAGCCTTAGTGAGTACGGCAAAGAAAGGATCTATGAGTTGGTGCAATAGTTTGGAAAGGAGTGAAAGGAGGGTAAACGCGTACTTCGAAGGGTAAGGTTAAAGACTGTCTGAGATCATAATTATGAGCAAATATGACACTAAGTTCATGATGCTTTTTTAACAGAACTTCTTTATGTTAGATTTAAGGTCATGGTGGATTTATTTTTGGTCATTTTGGCACTGTGTGAGTTGGTGTTGACACTAGCATGCATAACTATCTAGCTTAGTATGAATGTATGTATGTATGTATGTAGGCATGTATGTATGTGTTGGTGTGTCATGCTGTGTGTATGTAAAAGGGCATTGTAGTCATACATATTATTTGATTTTCTTATCATGGTTTTTCTGAGTTTATTATAACTTTTATAATCATTAATGACCCATGTATGCTGTTGACCATTTTAATTTCCTTATGGATTAATAAAATGATATGAGTTATGAGTTACCCCGGTATAAGTTTTGAGTTTTATTTGAAGCACAGTTAGTACGCTCACATGAACTTCTAGAGAAAGTATGTCATGCAAAGTAAATGACATAACAGGCTCCGGCTCCTTTATTTAATAATTCATAGAGAGAATACAGATTTCTCCCATCCTAGGTATGGAACCACTGCATTGCGCCTCGCACGTAATCAAACGCCGAGACTTGCTCGCCTAATCCGCCTGTCAAAAGACGGTTGCAATAGGCAAGAAAAGGTTGAGGAACTGAAAATGCATGAGGTGAAACTACTAGAAATGGGGCTGAAAGGAGCTGGTGATCTATATTGTAAACATGATGGCAGGTTGAGGAAGCTCCTTTTAAGGACGAATTGTTGTTGATGTTGTTGGCACGTCATAGACGTAGGACCCACTCTAGTTCACTAGAGACTTCGCCTACCGGCGAAAGTGTCTCTAGCCCAGTTGACATCAAGTGATGGAAGGTTTTCGTCCGAATATTCAAATAGAGGTCACACGAGAGGCTGGAGGGATAGCCTATCTGCTCCCTGACATACGCCGTTAAAGTAGTTCTAAGATTATTTCACACAAAACTCTTAACTTACACTTGTTGAGGCAATAAACAAGCGTTTATTCGATAAAATAAAATGTTTGTGTTGAAATGGAAACAAGTTTTGACATGTGAATGATTTCTGTAAAAAGTGAAGAAAAAATAGTATCAGAAGGAACTATTTTTGGCGCAATGCTGTAACGCGAAGGGTCAAGTCTATTACGCATTCATTGCGAACTGCGCCAGAATCACTACTGACTCGGGTTCACAGAATGCGTAGAACCAACACTCACAGCCACACAGAGGGAAGGTGCATCATAAATCTTCATCTTATACATTCATACCCATTCACGCACAGACAGATTTACAGCCGTGGTTGAATCCCTCAGACGGGAGAAATCTTGTTTATTTCCTGCTATTTCTCTATCGGCGGCAACCCTGCATGTGCGGGAATGAGTATGGATGTGTAAGGTGAACATCTATGATGCACCGTCTCTCTGTGTGACTTTAAGAGCGTTGGTTCAAAGTCTATGACGTAAACTAACTCGTCCTAAAAGAAGCTTCCTTAACATTTCATCATGTTTACTATACGAATTCAAAGACTTGAATAAGATGCA
>JAWQFJ010026812.1:27500-32500 GCA_034096865.1 Theodoxus fluviatilis | reverse complement strand
GACCTTCATTGTGAAGTTCTGGCCAGGCCACGGCAGGATGGGCGTGACTGACAGCCCTGAGATCCTCAGGTGCTTCAGCTTGGTCAGAGAAGCCAGCTCATCAGGAATGTTCTCTGTGCCGTTGCTCTCTATGATGAGGGTCTCCAGGTCAGTCAGGTCCTTGAGGACGAGCAGTGAGGACGCCCTGACGTGGCCGATGTTGTTGAAGTTGAGGTAGATCAGCTTCTTGCACTTCCCCACACACTGAATATGGACAATGGACAAGACAACGCTGATCACCATGAAATATGTTGTTATTTATTGTTGGTGCCCCATGTTGTATTTAGCATGTGGATTGTCTGCGCAAGTATCCAGTAATGAAGAGAGGTATCCAGCTGCAGTGGCTGTGTGTTAGTGTTGTCTCTCAGCAAGATGGGCTGAGCTGCCCTGCACCAGAGATAGAATCAAGTAACCACCTGGGCTGCAACATGCTGTGATTTCAGTGTGCAAGGGAGAAGGGACACAACGTATCACAAAATCAAAGACCTGATCAATGAACAATAATGCTGCTTAGAGACCCAGTTTCAATCAGCTTGACAGAGGAGCCTATTATGAACCAGTCTCAGCAACTCGATCTGGCTATGATGGCAAAGGAGAAAACTAAGATGACATGACTAAATTCACATGGATAGCTCCTCACTCACCAGATACCAGGTTAAAGACTTCAAGCAGATTAAACAAAATTAACACAATTTAGCACATACATACTGCACATCACATTTATAAGACATCACATGTACATGCAAATATGCATACATATGCACGCACCATCATATACACTTACCCTTTGATAAATGCACACACGCACACACAAACACACATGTACACACACATGCACAAAAACACACACACACACACAAACACACACACACACACACACACACACACACACACACAAACACACACAAACACACACAAACAGAAGACTCCATCCATCGACCAAAGCCACCTTAATACCTTAGGTAGATCACCCAGAGGGTTCTGGGAGATGTTGAGCTGGAGGAGGGTCTGGCTGACTGGACCGAAGTCCACCTTCAGCTGCTTGAACTTGTTGAAACTGATGTCCAGTTCCACCAGACGCTGAGCACCCTCCAGGGAGGGAAACTCCGTTAAGTCGTTCTTCACCATGAACAGTTCCGCCAGATTGGAGAAGAGCTTGAAGAAGTCTGCTGGCAGTGTGCAGAAGCCGTTCTGGAAGAAGTCCAGCTTAGTGATGCGGGACGCCATGCTGGGAGGGAAGTTCCCCATGGGGAACTCCGCGAAGTTCTGTGCGGGGGAGTTTGCCGTCTTGTGGGACAGGCACAGCAGTGGGTCGTTCTCCCCAATGCCTGGAAAGGAAGAGAGCGGTAGTGTGGGATGGCGGGTAATCCGCGGGGCCAAGGTCGGTATCGCTGCTTCAACTCCAGCGACGACTGTGACGCACTGTGGATCACATCAAGGCCCTATGGTGACACTTGTTACCATCTTACCAAATCCATATTGAAAGGTAGAACTGAAGGCATAGGTTGAGATCGTCTTGAGCAGTGCTTGTGCAAGCAAACGTGATAAACAAGAACTACGGAAAGCTTAAAATCTATGAGATTTGGATAGTCCTCAAATTCCAGTTTCAGGCATGACTTTGTGATACATGAGAAACAAGGCAAAAGTAAGAAAACACTTTTTAAAAAACCACGCCGAGAAAAGTTATCAGCGCACTGAGTCACGTATACATTTTTATGCGCTTTACATCATTGTAAAAAATTATAAGATTTCCTCTGTGCACATGCTGGTTTTTACCAAATGAAATATGCATGAATGAATTAATGATATTGTGATTGAAACATCTCACTATGTCATTGTTCCTACTTTAGCCTTGTTTGCTCATGCACATTCACATACATGTATATGCAAAATTAAAATAATCTGAATAAGTCACAGATAATTTCTTTGTTGAAAATATGACAGCTTAGAAACAAACTGAGGGAACCACTTACCCAACAATTTTTCCAGCTTTCTAGGGAGACCATGAGGTCAATATTCTTTTAGGGAAAATCACTGATCTGGAGCATGACCGTTTTTCTCGGTGAATAGAAGAATGTATGAAAACAGACCAGCATGAAGTCCCCTTTACCTATTGAGCAATGACAGCTTACCTGCAAAGAATGTCTTGGAGAAGTCTTCGTCATCCTTCAACTGCTGGTCCAAGATTTTCTTCAGCTCTGAGGCTATTTCAGGTGGAAGCTTCTGTGGACTTATGTTCTTAAAAAAATAACATAAACTGGGTCTCAGGTAAGTGAGCATAGGCAACACAGTAGAGTAGATGGGGATGAGGGAGGGATAGGGGGTGGGGTGGGGTGGGGTGGGGTGGGGTGGATGGTGGGCAATGGAGTAGATTTGCAAGGAGCATAAGTAATAGGAGAAAAGAAGAAGCAGAGGCAGGAGAGGCAGCAGCAGGAGGAGCAGGAACAAGTTCAGCTAAGGTATGAGATGAAGCAGGAAGACAAGGAGAAAAATACAGAGGAGAAGAACATGAAGGAGCATGAAAGAAAGAAAAAAGGGGGGAGGCATGGGAGCGGCGGCATGGTGGGTGGTGGTTGTGGTGGGTAGGAGAAGACAGAGTACAAGGACAGGGAGTATTGATGACATATCAACCAGCCTAAGCAGCAAAGGAAAGAGAGGGAATAGAGGGAATAGCTAAGCCGCAAGCCCTCACCAGTTTGGTTGTCCATCTTTGGACAGGGAAGTGCTCACGGAGAATGTAGAACTTGTACAGCCGTTTCATTGCCAGCTCCACACGGTGGATCTGAAAGCAACAACTCAGTCAAGCACACTTGTGTTTTAATTGTAAAAAGTATATTTATGCTGCATTCTTATGAATTTCAAACATTTGAATAGGCCAAAATGCATGTGTGGGAAAAATGAAACTTGGGAAGGTATACAAACACAATACAGCACATGCATTTATATTTAAAACAATCAAAGGAAGAAGAGCAGCTCTAGATTTGCAATGTCTCTGCCTACTTAAGGGTGCTTGAATTTCATGCCTACATTCACTGACCACTTGACTACATTATGTAACCATACTTACACTTACCATCTGAAGTTCGGTTTAAGCATGCAACCAAGCTACAAAAGAATATGGCACAATGTTTTTTCACAGTGTTACAGGTAAGGTCAGGACTTGCAGGCATCTACTACGTGTCTAGTTTGGAAGAGGTAACGTTCAAGAGCAGCTTGCAAGAGTCAAGGAATGCATACATGTATCTGAAAGACCTGGCCTTCACTGTGCACTGCAGTCTCATTTCCAAAGTAACCAAATCACAAGAACATTAATGATTGAACTGGAGCCTTGCATCCCTTAATAAAGTTGTCCCATTTAAGAACAAAATGATCAACAACATTACATGGTTGCTTTTTTTGGTCGGGGTAATGCACACTTTAGAAGTACATGTTTCTTTTTTTCTTTTTTTCAATCTGTCATACTCAGTTAAATTAAAATAAGCATCCAGTCACGTCCTGCACATTTAATTTGACCGTGGTAAGAGAATAATTCTGCATCGGTCTTTTCCATGCCATAGATATGTAAGGAATGTCATAAAAAATACAGCAAAGAAAGTTCAATGTTAAATTGACATACTACGGACAAATACATGAGTTTTAGTTTAAATGATTTTGAAAAACCAATTGCAAATTAATACACCCCTTAGGAAATACCAAACACAAGTCTGACCTTGTCTTGAGGAATAGAAGCCAAGAGTGGACACAGTTTGGTGGCCTCCGTGGGAATGCTCCTCTGTGGAGAGAGTGAGCTGTCGGTACAGACAGGCACATAAAATAATGCATGCATGCACACACATACACACACACACACTCACACACACACACACTCGCACACACACATACATAAACACACACTCACATACAAACACACAAACAAACACACACACATACACACACACACACTCACACACACACACACATACAATCACACACATACATACACACACACTCGCACACACACATACATACACACACACACACACACACTCACACACAAACACACATACAATCACACACATACATACACACACACTCGCACACACACATACATACACACACACACCCACACTCACACACAAACACACATACAAACACACACATACATACACACACACTCGCACACACATACATACACACACACAAACACACATACAAACACACACATACATACACACACACTCACACACACACAAACACACATACAAACACACACATATACACACACATACACATACATACACACACACATACACACACATACACACATACACACACATACACACATACATAAACATATACAGACGCACATACAAACACACACAAACACATATAGACACATATACAAACACACACAAACACATGCAAACACACACACATTGACACACACACACACATATATATATATATATACACACACACATATATACACACAAACACATACACACAGACAAACACACACACACACACACGCACACACAAACATGCACACACACACACACACACACACACACATTCAGTTCAGTTCAATTCAGTCCCTTGACCGATTTGGCCGTCAGGGGGACATGAGGGATGATGAGACAGCAGTCCTCCTCCATTCGGGTCTGTTCTGGGCCATTGCAAGCAGCTCTTCTATGGAGAGGGAGATCCATTCCTTCACATTGTCAGTCCATCTCTTCTTCTGTGGGCCACGACGACGCCCACCCTTTAATGTTCCCTGAAGTATGGTCTTGCACAGGGAGTCGTGTCTGGTGATGTGACCAAACCAGGCAAGCTTGCGTCGCTTGACGGTTGCCAGGAGGAGTTCCTGAGGGCCCATGAGTGCCGCTGTCATGTTCTGCACATACTCGTTAGTCTTGCGCTCCAGGTAGGAGATGCGGAGCAATCTGCGCAGGCATTTCATCTCGAAGGCCTGGATCCTTCGC
>JAWQFJ010026812.1:17500-22500 GCA_034096865.1 Theodoxus fluviatilis | reverse complement strand
CTACAATAATGTTTTATTTTATCATTACTCACCAAACATTAAGAAGTTAAGGTGCTTGATTCAAGATTGCAAGTATTCACCCAAATGTGTTTGTCCAAACCACAGACTCTAACATCCTGGTTACTGGGCCACATTATTCATCCCTTCAAAACCATCTCAACCCCCTAGAAAACATGCAACCCAGCTGTGGATGAATGTGCCATATTTATTTTTCATTATTTTTCCATCTCAGCTCTCTTAAATCCCAATTTTACAGCCAGATGGGGGAGACACGATATCAGTTTTGTCTTAGTCAGGCAAGGATTCAAGTCTGAGATTCACACTGACCTGCTGCAAGCAACTGCAGATCAGGCACTACACCTATCATGATGGAATGATTCCTCAAGATGTCAAAATCTTTTATGAAATTCATTAGAATCAAACGATCCACTGTTTCAAACAAGATCATCTATCTTGTTGCAGGTAAACTAGTGAACCAAACTTCAATGTCAAGGTAACCAAATGAGACATCCTCGAAGAACAGAAACATTTTCCCTTGTCTAACTCTCTCCTCAGTCTCCACACGAGATCTAAATCATTCTTTGTGAGTCTTTCCTGAAGGGTTTCCACACTCTGCTAGGAGCTTTTCCAAACCTAATTACATCCTTGATTAACGTTTCAAAGTGCAATGCGCAAAGGCAGCTCTATTATGTATGTGTAAAGCACACACAAAGCTGTGTTTAAGGTAACATGGTAACAAAGAAAAAAAGGGGGTGGGGGTGGGGGTGGGTGGGGGGGGGGGGGGAGGGGGTGGGGGTGGGTGGGTGGAGGGTTGGCCTGAACCTTTTAATTTTTTTCCATTTTATAGTAGAGGCCAGATTGAACATATTCCAAACTTTCTTTCACTGAAAATGTTTTTGTAAGTTAAATAGTGACTTCCCTGAGTGCTCACATGGCAAGAAAGATCGGAAAGTACTCAGTTCATTGTTTACCTTTAGTTCCTCTCTTTACTTTATATATATATTTATCTAAAATGATCGGGGGAAAATGTTTAGGGTCGGCAGAAAAAAGAGGTCGGTCAGGTTACAGTAACCACAACTATTTTTGGTGGGGTCTGAATTATTTCATAATCATCTGGAAATTAATAAATTGACAGAAAAGCTGATTTACACAAAACCAATATGTATTTCTAGCAGTGGTTTTAAACACTTAGTTCTTCAAACGGGGAGCCTAAGTTCCTGATATAAACCCTGAACTCTTCAGGGGATAGACAGAAAAAGTTCAAACTGAAGAGTCTACCAAAGACATTGTTCACCCAGAGATTATGGCATAAGCTCCCTTCCTTAGACCAAACTCCTTCTATGGCCAGCAACCTAGACAGCGGTACGTACAGGAGTGAAGAAGTGGTAGGGCACAGGGAGGGAGTCGATTTCTGCCAAGTACTGCTTCCAGGTGAAGGTCTTGGAGTAGCCTGCAAGGCAAAATAAAACCCAAACAGCATGGAATTACACTGCCAAAATGTCTTATTCAAACTCCATTTGTCCCTGGCCAAAAAGCATAGTAACTCTGACAAGGATACAATGCTGCTGCCCAGTCTTTTACTGCTGGAGAAGAAGATGATGATAACAACGGTTATGATGCTGCTGCTGCTGCCAATGATGGTGAAAACGACAACGATGACGACAACGACAACGATGATGATGATGATGACGACGACGACGAGGACAACAATGACTATGACAACATCAGTGACAAAGTAGTAGGAGGGAGATGGAGGAAGGAGGGGGAGGAGGGAGGAGGGAAAAGGGGAGGGGAGGAGGGAGGGGAGTGGGGGGGAGGGAAGAGGGGGAGGGAGGGAGAGGGAGGAGAAGGAGGGAGGAGGAGGAAGAATGGGGAAGGAGGGGGAGGAGGAAGAAGGGGGAAGGAGGGGGAGGAGGAGGGGGAGGGGGGAGAGAGGGGGGAGGGGGGAGGAGGAGGGGAGGGGGTAGGAGGGGGAGGGAAGGAGGGAGGGAGGAAGGAAGGAAGGAGGAAGGGAGGACGAGGGAGGGAGGGAGGAAGGAGGGAGGGAGAGAGGGAGGAAGGAGGGAGGGAGAGAGGGAAGGAGGAGAGAGGGGAGGAGGGAGGGGAGGAGGGAGGGAGGGAGGGAGTAGGATGAAGGAGGGAGGGAGAGAGGAAGGAGGGAGGGAGGGAGGAAGGAAGGAAGGAGGGAGGGAGGGAGGAAGGAGGGAGGGAGGGAGGGAGGAAGGAGGGAAGGAGGAGGGAGGGGGAGGAGGGAGGGTGGGAGGGAAGAGGAGGAAGAAGACAAAGGCAATGATGCTAATACTAATACAAACTGTACAAATAACAAGCTATCATGCAATGATAAAAATCGCTGGCGCTGAACCTCAAGGTTTTGGCATATAAAAAACAACCAATAAAGCTGTGAGGACCTCCAGTAAACCTGGAGGGATAAATAAAAACCGCTGGCGCTGAACACAAACACAAAAAAAATCGGGTTCGAACCCGCAACCTCTCGAGAAAAGAGGGGGGGAAAAGTAAGGTTGAGGAAAAAGTAATGTTTGAACCCGCAACCTCTCACGTGTACAACAACAGGTGGGGTGGCTCTCTCTCTCTCTCTCTCTCTCTCTCTCTCTCTCTCTCTCTCTCTCTCTCTCTCTCTCTCTCTCTCAAATACCATACACACATTAAAAAAAAGAAGCTTCTGTGCGGATTCGAACCCGTACGCGCATCCCCTACAACCAAGCATGTCCCAGCGACAAAAAAATATTTGACGCGCTACCGAGTGAGCTAATCCATAAAGCTGTGAGGACCTCCAGTAAACCTGGAGGGATAAAAAATCCTTCTTTCTCCTTCACCAATGTCCAATCTCCTCGAAATTACGTCACGTTATTCGACGTCAAATGATCACGTCACACATGCCAAAACTTCCTTTGAGTCGGGACAGAGTTCCGTCCCTTGCCTTCTTTGCAACACCAAAACGTAAAAAAGTCACTTTCTTTTCAAACCTCGATTCTGAAAATTTGATACATTCAATCGGACCTAACTTCCAGTAAGTGTGCAAAATGTCAAGGAAATCCGTCCAGTAGTTTTTGAGATATCAGCCGTTAAGTCGGGACTGACAGACAGACACACACACACACACACACACACACACACACACACACACACACACACACACACACACACACACACACACACACACACACACAGATAAAAACCGCTGGCGCTGAACCTCCAGGTTTTGGCATATATATAAAAAGATCGGGTTCGAACCCGCAACCTCTCGAGAAAAGAGGGGGGGGGGGGGGGGGGGGAAGTAAGGTTCAAACCCGCAACCTCTCACGTGCACTACAACAGGTGGGATGGCTCTCTCTCTCTCGAATACCATACACACATTTAAAAAAAAAAGCTTCTGTGCAGATTCGAACCCGTACGCGCATTCCCTACAACCAAGCATGTCCCAGCGACAAAAAAATATTCGACGCGCTACCGAGTGAGCTAATCCATAAAGCTGTGAGGACCTCCAGTAAACCTGAAGGGATAAAAAATCCTTCTTTCTCCTTCACCAATGTCCAATCTCCTCGAAATTACGTCACGTTATTCGACGTCAAATGATCACGTCACACATGCCAAAACTTCCCTTGAGTCGGGACAGAGTTCCGTCCCTTGCCTTCTTTGCAACACCAAAACGTTAAAAAAGTCACTTTCTTTTCAAACCTCGATTCTGAAAATTTGATACATTCAATCGGACCTAACTTCCAGTAAGTGTGCAAAATGTCAAGGAAATCCGTCCAGTAGTTTTTGAGATATCAGCCGTTAAGTCGGGACTGACAGACACACACACACACACACAGACACACAGAGCTTTACTGCTCGCTGCCTTGCTTTACTGCTCGCTGCCTTGCTTTACTGCTCGCTGCCTTGCTTTACTGCTCGCTGCCTTGCTTTACTGCTCGCGCTGTGAGGACCTCCAGTAAACCTGGAGGGAAACGCTGTGAGGACCTCCAGTAAGACCTGACAGACAGATAAAGCTGTGAGGACCTCCAGTAAACCTGGAGGGATGATTGGGATTCTTGTTCATATAAAGAGCAAATGTACGGTTAAATTTTTTTTAAATTCAGTTTCAGGACATACACACTGGTCTTGACCATGCAGTCTCTGTTTCACCACAAGCTGCATGCTGTCTTTTCCATTTATGGATCATTGAAGATGATCAGACACCATTTTGTAGGCACAGGGTCAGACATCTACACAATGGCCCTCACATAAGAAATGATAACACCAACGATGGTGGTGTACATAATTATTGATATTTGCACTGATTGGCATAATTGCAACTTCATTGCAACTGTGCTCCAGTAAAGAGTTGATAAGAAATTTAATTACCATACACAAAGACCAATAGATGGAGAGAGAGAAAAAAGTCAAGCAAGCCTTCCAACTTAATTAATTTCAAACAAATGTATTAAAATAACCATCATGGTGTAAATTGAGTACTGTAGGTTAGATGCAACTTGGATACTCACCCTTTGGAGCCTGCAGAGAAGGATTGTACTGGGATCTGGTGTGGCCAACGTGTTTGAACCAGCCCAGGGGGTGCAGATCCACAGCATCCACATCAGTTATGTAGTCATAGTGGGCGGTCCAGCCATCAAAGTTAATGTGCAGCTGATCCTTCTGCCCAGGTTTCCGGACTATCTCCACTGGAATATAAGTATGGTGTGCATGATGTCCTGCAGATTTACTGGCCATTTTCTAATTAAAGTATGTCCATTGGTGAAGACAGATTCACTCTCTCTCTCTCTCTCTCTCTCTCTCTCTCTCTCTCTCTCTCTCTCTCTCTCTCTCTCTCTCTCTCTCTCTCTCTCGTTTGAAATTATATCAAAGAAGAAAAGCATGTCCTACTGGACTGTACCAAATACATTGATCTAAGGAAGAGATACCTTGTGCGATATTTTAAGGGCAAGGACAGAATACCGTTCTCTTTTAAGAGGCACTAATATTCCGCCAACACTGGACAT
>JAWQFJ010026812.1:7500-15000 GCA_034096865.1 Theodoxus fluviatilis | reverse complement strand
TGACATTCAGCAAATGTTAAGTGATTGGACAGCTGTGTCTCATAAATGAGAGTGTGAGGAAAAAGGACAAGCACTTGTGCTTGTCCTCTGCACCAAACAACTGAAGTAATTAATTCACACTACAAACAAATGTCATATGCACATAAAACACATTATAGACATTTTTGCAATTTATAAACAACAATATTTTAGAACTGTGACGTATTCAGAGCAAAGGCTTGCTCAATGCTACTTCAAAAATAATGCATGTGGTACTTTGCATAGGATGCCATCAACTTCTGTCCCTCATACAACACTTGGATGTGGCTAATTATGGCTCATCAAGATACCGTAGTTTCCCCAAAAGTATATTATCAGTATTTAGATTCACATCACTGTGTTGGAATAGTTTATGCATAACAGTTGTACAAAATGTGCATAAAATAGTACTCGGAGAGAGAGATTTTAAGCATTGATGTCATGATTCCCAAGAACAATTCTATTCTGATCAGTGGTTAGCTCTGGATCTTAAGATCTTTCATCTTTGTTGCAGGAATCAATGTTTAATATAATTTGGATGCATACATGTACTTCTGACCAGGTCTAATACATTTGCAATCAGAAGCCAGTGCATTTAGCCTGAGTGTGCAACGATGAGCGTTACAAATATCAGTATGTGATCTACAAACAAAATAATTTCAGAAAATGGTACCAGATATGCCAAGTCTGAGCAAATATTCAAATTTTGAATTAATACATGATGCAACTAAGAGGTGACTATTGTAATATGAGGCATTATCTGCGTGTGTTCTGTATGTGTGCGTGGGTTGAAAAGCTGTCTTGTGAATCTCATACAAATCAGTAAATGAATATTCACTCCAGCAAATTCTATGCAACACCTACCTGTGGCATATCCACAGCCAAAGTGACGCTTGCTGCCTCCTCAGAGGGGCCCTTCAGCACCGGCAGAATGGACTCAGAACTGCTCCCTTGGAAAACCATGTCCGCACCGACATACATCTGCATGCAGAAATTGCTGCATGCTACACTCATGATATAAGATGGTCAGAGCATGTAGCAGTTCATCCATTACCTTTCCAACACTCACATTTCACGGATGTGATTAGGATCGCTGCAGAATTGCATGAACAGATTGCTTCTTCAACAAATCAACTCGTGCTCAGTTTGTAATTTAAAAAAGAGCCTTTTCATCTATGCTTTTCACTGGCAAAATAAATCTTCTTCTTCTTCTTCTTATTCCCTTGAGTTCCTTGTGGAGCATAGGGCCTCGGCAACAGTCCTCCAGCGTACTCGGTTCTGGGCAACTTTCTTCAGCTCTCCCCATGACAGGTTGCAGTTCCTCATCTCTTCCTCGCAGGATCGCCTCCAGGTGGTCTTGGGGCGACCGACTCGTCTCTTGCCCTGGGGATTCCACTGCAAGGCCTGCCGTGTGATGTCGTGTGGAGGTTTCCGCAAGGTGTGTCCGATCCACCTCCACTTCCGCCTTGCAATCTGCTGTCCGATGGGATCCTGGTTTGCCTGCTTCCACAAGTCGTTGTTCTTGACTTTGTCTGTCCACCTGATCTTAAGGATGTTACGGAGGCATCTGTTTATGAATACTTGGATCTTGTTGGTCAGAGTGTTGGTGACTCTCCAGGTCTCAGAGCCATAGAGGAGGACAGACTTGACGTTGCTGGATGGATGGATGGATGGATGGATGGATGGATGGATGGATGGATGGATGGATGGATGGATGGATGGATGGATGGATGGATGGATGGATGGATGGATGGATGGATGGATAGATGGATGGATGGGTGGATGGATGGATGAGTGGATGGCTGAGTAGATGAATGGATGAAAAGATGGATGGATGGGTGTGTGGGTGGTGATTGTGCTGGCACCTGATTGATTGCATCCCATCTGTCTGTCACCGTTTTTGTCATCGGTGCCAAAACAGGATTAATCAAGTAACCCAGTGATCTGGCAGTGATGTGTAAAGCGGTTTTCAATCACAGAGGTTTTTAGAGACAGCGTCAGGTGGAAAGGGAATAGTGCTCACCTCAATCACTGAAGCAGAGGCGGCCCTGGAGACAAGCCTGACAGTGATGGGGATTCCAAAGGGAGGCTTGGTGGTGGCCGAGAACTTGCTTGTCTTCTGCTTGGCAGACGCCTTGTCCGTGTCTGTCACTTCCCCCGTCTCCAGGTTCATGCGCACCACCAAAGTCTTGGACGACATGGATCTGAAGATGGTTAATTAAGGCGGCACATGGTAAAGAAAAATTAATCAATTTATCTTTTCACGATTGTTAAACAACTTTTTGAGCTATGGTTTTGAAATCTGGTATACAATCCAAACACTCTTTCTTGAAAATGCAATCCAAGTTTAATCTGTTTACCTTACGAATGTCAGAATGTGGGTTTGTTTGTTGTTTGTTTGTTTGTTTGTAAGCAGAGATATGTTGGGGTGTTTTTGGCTTGCAGGTGTGTACAAATTTTTCTTTTTCTGGACGTCATTATAGCACAATACCAAGACTTTTCCATGAGTTACAAACACACTAATCATGTTTCAATAACATAGTCCTCCTTTGTATCCATTTAGATGGAGAACAGGTACCCATTTTGTCATGATGAAGGGACTAAAATCACTCCTTAGTTTCCTAGATCTCTCAGCTGCTTTCAACACTCCGGACCATGATATACTTGTCCACCACCTCCAGTCACGCTTCATTATCAAGGCAGCTGAGTTGACATGGTTTGTCTCATACATTACTGTCTGCAACCAGACGACCACAGTGAGCAATGTTTCCTCTAGCAGCAGACTCCTCCAGTACGGAGTTCCCTAATGCTGTTCTTTGCCTAGTACAGTTCACAACGTACATTCAAACTCTCGGCCAAATAATCAAACTCCATGACACAATGCAGCTACCACATGTATGCAGATGACACCCAGCTGCTCAAATCCTCCTACCCATCACATTTCACCCAGCGTACTAAAACTATGACATCCTGTATTGAAAGTGTCGTAGTGTGGAGGAAATCCAACAAACTGAAAATGAATGAAACTCAGACTTATTTTTCTACATGTTGGAGCAAAGCACTAAATACAGACTATTCCTCAGACTCGTCATATCAATTTTGGCGATTCAACAGTTCTGGTCTCTATGAAGGCCCATGATCAAGGTGTATGTCATTAATGATGATGATAATACCCATCGTCCTCATCATCATCCATCGTCCTCATCATCATCCATCGTCCTCCACCTCCTCTTCCTCCTCCTCAGTCCATCCATCCATCCATCCATGTATCCATCCATCCATCCATCCATCCATCCATCCATCCATCCATCCATCCATCCATCCATCCATCCATCCATCCATCCATCCATCCATCCATCCATCCATCCATCCATCCACCCACCCACCCACCCACCCACCCACCAATCCATCCATCCATCCATCCATCCATCCATCCATCCATCCATCCATCCATCCATCCATCCATATCTATAATCATCATCATCATCATCATCATCATCATCATCATCATCATCATCTATCATCATCGTCATCATCTTATCATCATCACCATCATCATCATCATCATCATCATATTATTATCATCACCATCATCACCAGCATCATCATCACCATCATCACCAGCATCATCATCATCATCATCATCATCATCATCATCATCATCATCATCACCATCATTGTTGTCGTCGTCGTTGTCATCATCATCTTCATCATCACTAAGACTCTTCAAGAGGCTCAAGTAAATCATCAAGTATTGTTAGTCCCTAAAATGAGCACAACCCACTTTCAGCATCCCTTTTTATGTTCAGCAATTAATATCCTCAATAGTAGAAGTTTGTGGTTTTACTATCTATCTCCTGTCTGCCTTTTAGCAACTTTCATGGGTTCCTCAGTTCTTGTATCATATTTTTGTGATAAACTGTGGGTGCTTTTGTTGTTAATGCTGTCATTACTTTTGTAAACAGTATATTGCTTCTTTCGCCAGCATCATTAGCAGTGAAAATTTTCAAAGATTGAATGAAGTATAATTGTTTTGTATTGTATTATTACAGTATGGCCTCACTTTTATCAGGGATTCAGTCATCTGCACACTTTACCCTCAGATCACCAGGCCTCTAGATCAAATATTTTAACTCACAATGCACTTCGCCATCATGAAACTTTGTGACATTCTTACAGACAACATCCACTAAGAAGGGGTTCACTAAATTTACATGCCCTGCAGGCAGCCCAAGGTTTGATAAAGAGAAGGCTAACACCCACTTCGAATTCTCTAGTTTTTCTGTTGGAAACTTTAAAAAGGGTATGTCGTTTTGCCAAACGTTGTGTTGTTTTTGTAATAAATAAAATGCATTCCATCAATGTTAGGAATGGGTTTGCAACCTTACCTTGTGAATATACATAGCTGTCAGGCAATACTAGCACTATAAGAACATTAAGTGGCAACTACTTTTGAACTGTTTGAGGGTTGCTGTATTGTGAACAATTACCGTAATTTTCGGACTATAAGGCAATACTTTTTTCTACAATTTTCGGACATGCGTCTTTTCGGTTGCGTCTATTGTATGACTGAAATAGATTTCAAATGACTAAAAAAAACACAACACCCACAGCTCGAGATTTCTTCTCAAATCCAAAGCAGAAACGATCACACAAAATTCAATCACATGAGTGCTTGTCACTTCTTTACAAATTCTAAGCACAAACGATCAGCTGGCATTCTGTTGGATTAGATTCAATGGTTGGTTTCCGCACAGTGCTCATTTCTTTTCTGTTTGTTAAGTATGTGTTCTGATGTATCGCCTTATATTTGGTAACTCTAGTCTGATGACCAGCACTCACAGAAGGTCCAACGAAGTGCCTTTCAGGTTCCCGTTGACGGGAGTGATGGTTAGGTAGTCATAGTCCTCCAGAAGGGCTCCACGGTTCATGGAGCACTCACAGGGTCCAACCAAGACCAGCAGATTGTCTGACATTTTAACCTGGGCGGCAGGGTTGCCAGAAAAATGGTCTTTTTCCAGGTAGACCTTGTTGACAGTCATTTTGCACACCTGGAATAGCACAGAGAGGCTAGAAGTGAATGTCTGCTGAGAATATAATGATGTATATGTGCTTGTGTGAATGTATATTAGTGTGGATGCATGTACATGTGACTGCACTTGTACATTGGTGTAGTCTGTGTCCCTGTATCCGGGTGTCTCTCTGTGTGTCTTTCTGTCTGTGTGTCTGTCTGTCTGTGTGTCTGTGTGTATGTCTGTCTGTCTGTCTCTGTCTGTCTGTATGCCTCAGTCTCTCTGTGTCTGTCTCTGTCTGTCCCTCCGTCCGTCCGGCTGGCCGTCTGCTCTCTCTCTCTCTCTCTCTCTCTCTCTCTCTCTCTCTCTCTCTCTCTCTCTCTCTCTCTCTCTAAATGCTAGACCAATAGCCATGCATGTCTGCTATCCATTTCAAATAACACAGTCTGAAGATGACTAACAACTCATTGAGTAGTGGATTGTCATTTTCTAGAACAAGACACTTGATAACGTGTTTTGTATGCTTTTATGTTATTTCAATACGCCAATGGCCTTAACAGTAAAATTAGTCCAACCAGTCCAGATAGGTTAGGTTCGGCTTGCATCAGTTGGTTTTGATTGGTTTCATTTCAGGTCAGGTCAGGTCAGGTCAGGTCAGGTCAGGCCAGGTCAGATCAGGTCAGTTTCGTTCCACCGTCCGTCGGTCCATCTGCCTGTTGTGTTGTTTTTTCTCTGTAGTTCTGCCCGTGAAAGACTGATAGAAAAATTCTATTCAGAATGGGAATCTGCGTCTGTTGCACTTGGAGATCATTGATTGCAGAGCAGGCTAGGCCACAGTACATCTATAGTGCTGCATGCCCACCTTGAGGGTGTTGACTGCAGTACAAGTCATGCCACAGTACATCTACAGTGCTGCATGCCCACCTTGAGGGTGTTGACTGCAGTACAAGTCATGCCACAGTACATCTATAGTGCTGCATGCCTACCTTGAGGGTGTTGACTGCAGTACAAGTCATGCCACAGTACATCTATAGTGCTGCATGCCCACCTTGAGGGTGTTGACTGCAGTACAAGTCATGTCACAGTACATCTATAGTGCTGCATGCCCACCTTGAGGGTGTTGACTGCAGTACAAGTCATGCCACAGTACATCTATAGTGCTGCATGCCCACCTTGAGGGTGTTGACTGCAGTACAAGTCATGCCACAGTACATCTATAGTGCTGCATGCCCACCTTGAGGGTGTTGACTGCACTGTGAGTCATGCCACAGTACATCTATAGTGCTGCATGCCCACCTTGAGGGTGTTGACTGCACTGTGAGTCATGCCACAGCACATCTATAGTGCTGCATGCCCACCTTGAGGGTGTTGACTGCACTGTGAGTCATGCCACAGTACATCTATAGTGCTGCATGCCCACCTTGAGGGTGTTGACTGCAGTACAAGTCATGCCACAGTACATCTATAGTGCTGCATGCGTACCTTGAGGGTGTTGACTGCACTGTGAGTCATGCCACAGTACATCTATAGTGCTGCATGCCCACCTTGAGGGTGTTGACTGCACTGTGAGTCATGCCACAGTACATCTATAGTGCTGCATGCGTACCTTGAGGGTGTTGACTGCACTGTGAGTCATGTCACAGTACATCTATAGTGCTGCATGCCCAACTTGAGGGTGTTGACTGCAGTACAAGTCATGCCACAGTACATCTATAGTGCTGCATGCCCAACTTGAGGGTGTTGACTGCAGTACAAGTCATGTCACAGTACATCTATAGTGCTGCATGCCCAACTTGAGGGTGTTGACTGCAGTACAAGTCATGTCACAGTTTATCTATACTGCTGCATGCCTACCTTGAGGGTGTTGACTGCACTGTGAGTCATGCCACAGGCCCTGCAGGAAGCTTGGGGAGAGGAGGCATCCACCATGTGACCAGAAGTGACCATGTCTACCTTGTCTGTGGAAGGAAAATGTAAAGGTCTACAGCAGTTTTCCTTACACGTTTTGTCTCTTGCACTTGCCACATCTCTACACTTTGCATTCCAGTCAGCAGAGTGAGCATAGATTCACTACTGCAAAGCACAGAGACAACAGTCTAAAGCAGTTTTCCTCACACGTCCAGTTTCCTACACATCCAACATCAATCTCAACACTTTGCATCCCAGTCAACAGAGTGAGTACACAAACATCACTGCAAAACACAGTGGCAATAGAATCAAACACATTTCTATACACTTTCAGCCCCCTGCACATCTGACAGCTCTAAGCTGTGCATGCTGTCAACACAGGAGTGTATTACTACTGCAGAAGGCTAATGTAACAGTCTAAAGGACTTCTTTTCACTTCCAGACTCTTGCACTTCCCACAGCTGTACGTTTTGCAACCTGGCTAACAGTGTGAGTGCATTACATTGCTCTCTACTGGTAAAACACAAGGCATGATGATAAAGAAATAACATTTGCTTGATAG
>JAWQFJ010026810.1:0-15582 GCA_034096865.1 Theodoxus fluviatilis | reverse complement strand
AGGCTGATATTGTACTTTTTAAAAAAAAGAATAACTGCTCTGAAATAAATACCGAGCAAGATGTGAGCAAACATTTCCACGGCAGATGGAGAAACAATTTCAAGGGAAGCAACTCTTATATCTTACAGTTGCGCTTAATTTGTTGCGTAACGTCCCTTGAAGTGAGCATCGAACTATTCTTGCTTACACCAAGTCAGCACTGTCGTTTTGACATTAATTTCGATTCGAGCGATGCCGAGCCTTCATGCACAGCTGCAGCTTAACGTATTTTATCAGCTTCCACAAGGAACGAGCAGTCTGCAGCTGCTGGTTTACTCATTTGGTTGAGAAGCGCCATCCACGACGATGAGAAGGCATCGCGGAAGCCATCTTGGCTACCGTTCGGTCATAACGAGTCGTTCAAGAGTGCACATTGGGGGGCTTCGCGCTACCGGGCGGACAAACGGTATGGACTCGTCTGGAACGCGGGCTTTTTTTTTTTGCACGGTCGCGTTTTATTGCACGCTAGCAGGCTGACGTCAGAGTCTCGACGAGCTCCACAGAGTGGTGCTCTATAGGCGCGTTTTTGTTAGGCGCAGCATCTCGAGGAGATCGCGAAAGGGCTAGGCGTTTGCCTACTTTCCTCGCTCACAAGGACGCACTCGCCGTGAAGGTGGGAGGCCGAGAGAAGTTCGGAGCTCCCTCGATGCTTCCCGCTGCAGAGACCCGATTGACCCAAAATGGCGGCGACAGTGCGAGTTCGGCTGGTGTTCGGAGATAACACTGTTTGTATTGTGCTTCTCAGGGTCCGAGAATGAAGAAGTGTACATACATGGAAGCATTTGCTGTTCGAGTGTTCATTTGAATATTTTGAGGAGTAGGTGTATATGTTATTTCTGGACATACACTGCCGAAAAGTGTTTTTTTCACTTGCAAATACGCAACACCGTATATTTACGCTTCATGAATTATGTCCCTTGAATTGATCGAAACGAACCGAGCATAACATTTTCGACAAAATGGTCTACAGTTGAACCCGGCTTGTTCTTTTTTTTGTTGAAAAAGTTCCCGTGCGATTCGATATGACACCATGGTGTATTTTATGAAGTGAAAAATTGATGCGATAGCTGTATCGTCAGTTATTTCGTCTATCGGCAACATCTTCACCGACTCTGGCGCCGGGACGCAGCCATGTTCCACACACACAGCCCGCACACCCACACGCACACACACAGACACACACATATATCACACAAACACACACACTTATACACCCCATACACACAACACACCACATCTGCACACA
Organism: Theodoxus fluviatilis; assembly: GCA_034096865.1. NCBI lineage: Eukaryota > Metazoa > Mollusca > Gastropoda > Cycloneritida > Neritidae > Theodoxus > Theodoxus fluviatilis. Next base: position 14,297 of record JAWQFJ010026810.1, on the reverse strand, counting down.
CTACACGTCCTAACACACACACACAGCACCCATCAAACACACCCACACACACACGCACGCAACACACACTACACATAAAACGCACACACATTACCACACACACCACTAACCACACTAACACACCACCTCAGCACTTACACACACCCCACACACCACTTACTCCAACACACACACACAACTTACACACCACTTACCAGCACCCACCCACACACGCTACCCCACAGTAACTCTTAGCTCCTCGTTGAACTCTTTACTGGGGCCGTGTGGCATGATATACTTATTTTGAAGTCGTGCTTAACTCTAATTTTTCAACCGACTGGTGACTGAATTTAATTGCAAATCAGACCGGCTTTGCCCTTTCATCGTCTGCCTCAACTAAGTCAACGGTTATTCGTTTCAATGCACACCATTTTGAGCTTTCTCGCCTAGGCAGTCAATTTATCTGAGTCTACTTAGCGAGTTAGCACGACTTAATTACAAGTCCTCTCCATTGCGCACAGTCCCATTTCCAGCTACACGGCCCTGGCAGCCTCTGTGAACTATCAACTGTCAAACTACAGCAGCGCTTCCTTCTCCCTCCCAAACACCTTCTGTTCCGGAGCGCCTGGGCAGCTATTTGCTCCTCCTCTCCTCCGCCTGGTCGTCTGGGCCCCCCGGGGCGCGGCTGGAGTGCTCGCCCCTGCCAGCAGTTTTTGGTAGCTTTGATGTACACATCCACGTCCCCTGGGCACCCACGCCTCAGGTGAGTCAATAACTCTGCCGGACCTTTTCTTCACCTTACCTTTGCCCGTGTGCTATCTCTGGGGTTGCAGGTGGAGCGGTAGTACAGTGTCTTTTGACCAGCATTGGTTCGCACGTCTGCGCCCCTGAGAAGCAAGCAGACCACCCCAACTCCCCCCCCCCCCCCCCCGCCCCCCTTTTCTCCCCTCATGTTATACAGAAGAAGTCTTTGATTGCAATTGTTTGTGTACGCTCAGTTTGATTTTTCTCTTTCTCTCTCTCACTCCTGGTTTCTTGGAGGTATGTTCTGTTATTCACTGTCACGTTTACTTTTGGAATCTTGAGGTTGGTCGTCCTTCCCTTCAGTGGACCAACTGTACGACGGAACTTAGCTTCAGTCGCCATGTTAGCGACATATGTGTCGTCCACAGAAGCGGCCTCTTGCAGTTTCTCTGGCTTGCACTTCGCATCCATTCGTACGAAACGGATCATCTAAAATTGGATCGCCGAGAAAAAGAAACGAAGAAAAAAACATACCCGAATGCAATACAACTCGTAATATACAAGTTCTTTTCAGCAGGTTTTCCTCAACACGACTTGAAAAAATGGGCACATTTTGAAACAGAATGTTGATGGAGAAAGCCTCATCAGAAAATAACTGCGCGACAGGTTCAGTGTGGTCAAAAGGCGCCGGATCACACGTTCCCGGAATTGTACATACAAATATCGCCAGGCAAAAAACGCCTCGAGACAGTACGGTTTGCATCGCGCGAAGAAGTCGAAAATCAACGTAATTATGCTAGTTCAAAGTCATTCTAGTTCACTAGAGACTTCGCCTACCGGCGAAAGTGTCTCTAGCCCAGTTGACATCACGTGATGGAAGGTTTTAGTCCGAAATATGCAAATGGAGGTCACACGAGAGGCTTGTGGGATAGCCGATCTGCTCCCTGACATACGCCGTTAAAGTAGTTCTAAGACTATTTCGCACAAAACTCATAACTTACTCTTGTTGAGGCAATAAACAAGCGTTTATTCGATAAAATAAAATGTTTGTGTTTAAATGGAAACAAGTTTTGACATCTGAATGATTTCTGTAAAAAGTGGAGAGAAAAAAAGTATCAGAACGAACTATTTTTGGCGCAATGCTGTAATGCGAAGGGTCAAGTCTATTACGCATTCATTGCGAACTGTGCCAGAGTCAATACTGACTCGGGTTCAAAGAATGGCGCAAACAACGACATCGGTGTCTTAACATTTGTCACCAACCTCCACAAAAGCAGTCATAACTCGATATTTTTGTAATTTGGAGATGCACACAAATCTTTAAAATCTACTGTCTTTTCTGATTAGTTTGATATGAGGGTAAACACTCCAGGATCAAATTTGTAGAAAGTTGTGTCTAATTGAAGAGATATGGTCATAGATCTACGTCAGTATCAGAGCACGATATGATTTCTCCCACTTCTAAGTAAATATTTTTCGTTGTCCTTGACGAATTCAGCAGTACTCCGTGTGCAAATCCTGCGATATGCCGTGTGAAACATCTTAATAAAGCTGCCTTTCAATTTGAAAAAGTACGGTAGCTGCTAGACTTGTCGTTTAACTTGACTGTAAGAACTACTCATTTAGTCTCTTTTTTAAAATCTATACGGAAATAAGTTTTATCGTGACCATTTTGCAGACGTATCTTAATAAAGCTACACTGCCACCCAATGGACTCTCATGGCATGGGCTGGCTTCTCTCAAACGATCAGAGGACGTGTTAAGCTCTCGAGAAGTTGATTTAGTGACTGAAAACGCATGGTCAGTCAGACGTAGCTCCCAGTGAGGTATCCAGTTCAGGTGGAGAGGGTTGCACCTAGCACTTGAAGGGAGCAAGACTTGCACTTCACCGTGTCCCACGTGTCAATGAACAAAAAGAGGAGTGTGACCAAATAAGTCTGGCGGTACTTCGTAGTCAAGGCAAACTTTCGGAACCAAGCTCCTTCTTCGGGCCTAGTCAGACCTAGACTACGAAGTACCGCCAGACTTCATTGGTCACCCTCCTCTTGTTGTTCAAGAATTATAGTCTGACACCGGCCCTTCACCTCTTTGTTTGACCACGTGTCAACGGTCTCGTGTCTGGCTGTGTCGGATTCCCTGCGAAATGTGGGCGCCATAGTGACAAAAGCGTTTTCTTGACGAGGGACAACTCGTGCATGGACGGACGGACGGACGGACGGACGGAGTTTTACGACCTATCAGCCTCTGAAGGCTATGTAAGGCCATTAAGCACGAGAATCACTAGAATACATGCGCAAGTCAAGTCACGATGTCCCTATTTATTCACCTCTTACGAATCGCGTAGGGAGACACGGTGGGTCTATTTTGACTCCCAACCCACAGGGGGAACGTGTGCATGGATGACTCTGTATCCCCAAACCCCCGGGTCGATTCTTGCAGGACCATTTCATTCGTATTTTTGCACATGCAAGTAGGCCTACTTGGGCACTGAGCGGTGTGTCGACATGAAGCAACATTTGCGACGCAGTTCTCACACACGCGTGACGAGAACGCATCAAAGGCTGTTTTGTGTGCATGCTAATAAAGAACCGGAGCGTAAGATTTAATTAACTGCGCTGAAATGAGAAGCAATTACCTGTTGAATTAAATCATCAAAATCAATGAGAAGTGGTCTACGCCTTGGGAATAGTGCATAGTCAGTACCATAATTATGTGCTAACGGCCATTTGAGAAAATGGCATCTGAAGTTTTCAAACACGAATGCTACCTAGTGGAGGTAAGGCAATAACAAGTTTCTTGTCACGCACTTTAACGTATGTCTCGAGCAAATCAATCAGGACATAAAACGTTGCATCTTTGGCGTGTAATTCTGCTTTACCATATAACTAACCCAGACTGAACCCCATCAGGCCATTTTCTGCATGTAGAGCACGCCAAACCGCCTTGAACGAGTTAGAAGTGGTTTCGTGCTGGCTCTCTTTCGAGTTCTTGCAGGATTTTGTTTGGGGCAGGATACAAACTACATGCACGATAAAATTTTGCAATAAATATGGGTTATTGACAAGTAGATTTTTATCGTTGTGACCTAAGTTGTTTTTGAGAGAAGACGAAAAAAGAAAGAAACAGTTCATTGCAATCTGCGTAGTTCTTTTCGTGCACAGCGAGGCGAACCAAGACCTGCTACGAAGCAAACCGGAACAATAAGCCACAGACTACATGGAATTATTTCTTTGCTTTTTCTGTACACAGTATGACAAGGCAAAAATTCAGCTTACTTGGAAACTAGGAAGAATTTCGGCTGTATATGTCCCTCACCAGAGACTTCTGCCAAGTTGAATGCATTATCTGACGAACGAATGGATGAATGGAGTTTTTACGGCCTATCAGCCTTTTGGGCTGTGCGAGGCCTTCGAGCATGAAGTCACTAGAGCTGGTCAGAATTGCGCAGGGAGACGCAGTGGGTCTACTCTTACCCTGCAACCCACAGGGATCGAGACATCTGACGAACAAGCGCTCGACTCACCTCTGTGGTCACGCCTGATGTCTTGTTGAAAGCGTTGCTGGAAGTGGCCACGTCTGTGTGCGGACATGGGGAACAGCCCGCGCTTTATACTCTGAACGATGCCACAGCTGTCAGTGCGTCGTTGCATTTTAGTATCATTTGCATTCAACCAAAACATCAGCGTAATTACTACATGTGTGCACAATACCTAGCCAGCAGTCTGACGAGACCTTAACCGTTGATGACGATATAACCTATTTGACAATTTATTGTGCCTCTGATGGGGAAACGTGCGTGGTATTTGCTGTGGCTCTGATTGCGAGTTGGTAAATGTGATTGAGACTTCTAGGCATTGCCCAAAATGTTGGCTGCATTTCACTGTCTAGCTATCTTCGTTACTATCAGGATAGACTAGGTGACTAGGAGAAAGATCAATGACAGCTGGGAAAGACCAGGAAATTTAAAATGAGATTCGGGTCGTCCGGGAATGAAAGATCGAAACAGCATCTGCTAATGCAGGGCGGTGTAGATCGGAGGAAACCACAGGGACGGATGGAATAGTTATAATACACTCAGCAATCGGATCGACCATCAGTCAAGCTCGAAATGAGATAACGATGTTGTTGCCTACAGTTTGCACCGCCGAGGATACAATCCTTCATTACACGCAGTCAATTACAGAGCAAATACCGTCTTCGTACTGGTCTCCCGGGGGCCGAGGAAGACTGTGTTTTGTCAATTCTGATGAATCGCATGTGGCTTCGGATACCGAAGTCCGAGGTGCACAGGTGACCACAGGCGGGACATGGAACGACAGACGTCAGTGCAGGGGCAGAGGCAGATGCACAACGAGACTCGTGTGTGAAAGATGTTTGGTGGAAAGGCCTTTGCACACAGGCAGTCCCGCTCTCTCGGCATGAGAGGCCTTGGTCCATGGCATGAGAGGCCTTGATCCATGGCATGAGAGGCCTTGGTCCATGGCATGAGAGGCCTTGGTCCATGGCATGAGAGGCCTTGGTCCATGGCATGAGAGGCCTTGGTCCATGGCATGAGAGGCCTTGATCCATGGCATGAAAGCTCGTTACGTCTGGAGAGCTCCTTGGCTGCATTGGATGGCCATGCCTTCTTAGTGCTCTAACATGCTGTTCGCACTCCATAGTGCGTGGCTGGATCGCCTTCACAGCCGTTGATTCATAAAAATTTCCCCCACCTGATCTAAACAAATACCAACAAATTGAAAACGCACGAATGAAAAACTATCATCATTAGCTTTAAACACCAGCTTACTTTTCAAATTCGTTTTTTGCTGTTGGATTTCTATCAATGAGAAAGGATATGAGAAAGCATAGTCCACAACTCAGAGACATCCTGCAGATAAAAACTGGAATGTTTGAATGACATGTTTATCATAAACTCCGTGAGAAAACGTTCTTACTATGCAGCAACTATCAGTCCATGTTTCACTTAGCGGTGTCCTTTGTCGGGTGATCAGTTCTTGGATAACAGTCCGCACTGTATGCTGCTCTTGCACATGAAATGTTCAGCACACTCAGCACACCATGCACGTATGCCTTGCGGAATAACCTCGAAAGCGTTCATGGGATCGACGTGCATTGCGCCATCAATGGCGTACTGTGTGATCTTGTCGTGGCCTCGTTGATTTTCTGATGCACTGCTTACCAGGGAGTCATCTGCACGGTTGTCAGGAGGATCTATGGGGACGACAGCTGAGCAGGCGTTTTAAATGGGGGCACACTTCTCTTCACAAGCTAATGTGTCGGCCCTGGAGTCGCAGGAGAAGCAAGAAGTTTAGATGCTGTGAAGGACATATTTGGGTTTCTGTCGCTGACGCACTTAATCTTCGCACGTTGCATCTTCAGAGAGGTAGGAGGTGTCAGGTACTCGCTGTCACAATGATTGTTCAAGAGATGCAAGCCTGTAAAGTTGGTACTTAATTACAGGATACCTTGTCTTGGGCAAAGGCTGTTGTTATTTGTTGACTCCAGCCAAAAACCAAGGCGACAGCAAAATGTTGTTATGTTGTACTGTTATGTGGAGATTATTTTCAGCCGTGGTAAGCTCCTAACATAACAACTGGCATTCTCTGGAGACAGAGATCAAATCCCCTGAAGACGGAGTGTGGCTGCCTATATGGCGGGGTGTTCAAAAACAGTCACACACGCAATCATCTTACCCACTTGGGTGATCCTGTGAGTGTTTAGCCCAGGTACGCAACAACAACAACAACAACAATTACAGGACACCAATGTCGCACACTCGGTGTCCAGCCACAAACGTCGGACGAATCAGATCTACTTCAGGCCCCGCAAGAGGGATTTTTTGCGCTCATGAATGTGGTGGAGCCAAGGTGATGTTGTGCCTGGTTGGTGATGCAGGCTCCTGGTCCGTTGATGTACAAGACAGGGAGGAGGCAAACCCGTGGCGTTTCCAGTTTTCTTTATTATACTTGGATGACAGTGGTCTCCCAAGAGACTGGTGGTGGTCGTCTCTCTCGACCTGCCGACAGTCCCTCTTTATTAATGAAATGCGCGGACCTCAGGGGAGCCAGGCTTGGGATCAGCGGTCGCGGATCTCAGCCTGTCTCTGGGTTGTGTTTTCCCAATGATAGAAAAGGCTCATTGCTGCTTTATACTTACTCGAAACTATTCACACCAAGTGTTGCCTCAATAGGCATAACAAAGTCGACCGAATGAATATTGCACCATTGCAATCAGATGTCTTAATTTAGAGAAAACATCAAATTTGTCTCTTGTTTCTAACAATTTAGGCATATCGCGCGAGAACGACAGGAGGGAACTGTCAGCGGTCACATGTCAAGTTCAATTAACAAACGATAAGGAAAGGCCGCTGTGCGACCATCCGGACTGATAAGCTACATAGTAGGCTGGTCTTACAACATATATATAACATGGGCGTCTGAGACGCAGGATACATGATAGAGGGAGGAGAGAGGGGAACCATGCAATGTCGGGGGGGGGGGGGGGGGAAGGGGGGGGGGGGGAAGGAGGGAGGAGAGATGGACAGACGAGAGAGAGAGAGAAGAAATGAGATAGAGAGGAGAGATAGAGATAGAAGGAGCAGAGGAGCAGAGGAGAGATGAGGAGAGGAGGAGAGAGCGTGGGAGAGATGAGGAGCGGCTGGTGGCCGAGTGGTTTAGCGCGCTGGACCTACAGTCGACTTATGGCCGTGTGGGTACAGCGTTCGAAGCTGCACGGGGATCCCAGAGCTTGCATCCTTGAGCAAGATGCTTAACTCGCATTGCTCCTCCCCAGCCAGGAGTAATAACACCAGGGATACGTCTGCAGAAGCTTCACTATGTTGAAGGTGACGGTCTAAAGAAAAAAGAGAGAGAGAGAGAGAGAGAGAGAGAGAGAGAGAGAGAGAGAGAGAGAGAGAGAGAGAGAGAGAGGAGAGAGAGAAGAGAGAGAGAGAGACCGGGCTTCACTTCACCCGATACGTTTGAAAACACTTTCTTGACTTTTCGAGCAAGAGTAATGGATTCAATTCCGATAACGGGCCACACTAGTCTCTAGTCTCTAAGCTTCTAATCTCTCGGGATGTTGGCTGTTTGGTCCACGCTGTTCTGAAGTGAGGAAGTTTTCAGTCGTTGTCTGGGAATTGTAAATCGTTTATGGACTCTGCCGTTAGCCACAGGTGGAGAAGTTGACGTTGGAGCTTTAAGCATAGACCGAGTGAGTAAGCTGTGAAAGTTTTGTTTGTTTCCACACTACCCGCATGTCACCTCAGTCTGGCTTGCAGTTTCTCACCACAGGTTTTTAAGATACCAAAACAACTCAGTGTTCCATGTTTTCTTGATTTTTAGTTACTATTAGTAACATGTTCAACTGGCCGTCCAACAGCGGCCGAGACAAATTAAAAAACGATGGGTTCATCCGTATGAAAGCCACGTACAAAAACTTAGTCTTTTTGACTTAAAAATTATACCTACTTCATGAGAAATGGACAAGTAATCGATATTTATGCTTTTTGTTTGTTTTTTATGTGGGGCATAAATATCGTGATTTAAAGCGAATTTTTACGCTCGTTGGGGTCGCGCGCCTCCTTTTGAAAACAGCGGTCAACGTCAAATTGTTTTCCCCGCTCTTTTGCTTCACAAACAACGCTAAAAGTTGCTGGATCGGCAGAAGACAAAATACCCATTTTAACGGTGGGCAGAATGTGTATATATCCATCTCTCTCACCGAAAGATATAAAGGTAAGAAAACAACAATTCAAATTGCTTTGACGATATAAGGTATTGTATGAAATTTATTCACTTTGAACACTCTGATTTATCCCTCCAGATTTACTGGAGGTCCTCACAGCTTTATCCCTCCAGGTTTACTGGAGGTCCTCACAGCTTTATCTGTCTGTCTGTGTGTCAGTCTGTCAGTCCCGACTTAACGGCTGATATCTCAAAAACTACTGGACGGATTTGCTTGACATTTTGCACACTTATTGGAAGTTAGGTCCGATTGAATGTATCAAAATTTCAGAATCGAGGTTTGAAAAGAAAGTGACTTTTTTACGTTTTGGTGTTGCCAAGAAAACGCTACAACAGAGTTCGAATGCAAAACGTGTGACGTGATCATTTGACGTCGAATAACGTGACGTAATTTCGAGCAGATTTTTGAGGAGGATTAATTTCGAGAACATTGGTGAAGGAGAAAGAAGGATTTTTTACGATGCGGGTCGTTTCGTATCCTGGACGTTTCGTACCTAGTCGTTTCGTACCCTAACCCTAACCCTATAGTATTTCTTGAAAGCGATATGTATGTGAGAAACCGTTTGTTCCGTAGTTTGTAAACATGAACACTAATTAGCCGAGTGCATGGAGAAGCGAGTGTATAAACACTAAAATGAAAATTCCCACACTAAAGCTGGGAAAAGGGTCAAGGTGTCAGTAAACTATATCTCTCCTAAAAGATCTAAACACAATTTTCTCCATGGAAAAGCACGTCCCTAACAAGCTGCTCTTAATAAAGAAATAAACACCGGACGCATAATTATGATCTGCGCGCTGAGCAGCAGACGATTGAGCAGCGTACAGGCCTATATAGCTGTGATGGCATTTTGGGTCTCCCATTAAGGCTCCTACACACATACCGGTTGTCCCCTGGTTTTGCTGCCGATCCGGTCAAGAATCGGAACGGTTGACTCATTTGCATACAATCCGGCCCAGTTCTTGTCGGTAGGGCAGGCTCTATTCCCCGACCCGGTTTCAACCGATTCGTATGCCGGGCGACGCGAGAGCGACGAGAATCTCGCGACTACTTGCCAATTTAAATGGCCGACGTGTCTCCGCTTTGCACAGAAATCGGTGTATTTGGGGGATACTAAAACTCCATCCAAAGAAAATGTAAGCCATGAACAGCATTAAGTTATCAAAGCTGTATGTTGAATGCATCAATAGGTCGTGAAAGTTCTGCATTTTACAAATCGAATGCAGGTCGATGCAGATCTACACCGGCGAAGAATGTGTCGCCACGGCTTCGCACAGAAATCGCTGTATTTCGGGATACTAGAAACCCCATCCAAAGAAAATGTAAGCCATGAACAGCATTAATTTATCAAAGCTGTATGTTGAATGCATCAATAGGTCGTGAAAGCTTCTATATTTTAAAATCCGACAGGCAGGTCACACGCATAGACTACACGTCGAAGCGTCGTTTCCATAGCTCATCAAAGGGACGTAACTCTAAATTCTGACTTCGCTTCGCATAAATGAAAATCGCTCAAGTTCGCGGTCTCGGTGTAATCGTTGCGTGTGGCTGTCAACCCGATTTTTACACGCACGGTCAGACCGGATCAGGAGCAAAATCCGCTTGAAAACTGGTACGTGTATTGGCGCCTTATGTAATGTATGATCAACTAATGCCCGGTTTGGGGGAAAGAATGGCGATATTTTGAGAACGTGTGCGACTTTGTGCATAGTGTTTGCCCTGAGTCAACATGGCGAGTGGAAGCTCCTCTGGAGCATTGGATAATCCTGATCCTTTGGAAATCATTCACGATCCTGACAGCGACGATGATTTTGACTCGGATGAAGAAGAGCTTTGCACACATTCATTCCTAGCCCTACGTAGGGGAAAGCTGCCGTCCATTGAGTAGGTATGTCACAATGAATTTTTTTTTTAGGGGGTGGAGGATTCAAGTACACCATTAAAAAGCACTAAAAAGTAGAAACATTGTAGAAAAAAAACTTTTTAAAATCGGTTAATATTTTTTTTAATGACGTTTATTTGAAGGATTAACATATTTGTGAAGAAAAGTGTTCCCAAATTTCTGTTTCGTATTACAACTGGCCAGAACTCCGTTGTTTTTTGCTCAATTATCTCACAACTTGGCAGGTGGGCTTCTTATATCATGCAGATTATCTATATATAACCAAGTGTTGACAGACGGAAGAATACTGGGCCTGGAAACAAACAACAAAACAAACCACAACATACACGATGTAGCATACAGCAAAGACCTAATCCGCCAATCAAAATACTGCGATTTGGTCACATGACAAGAACCTCTGTGTACCTGTTGATCACCAAAACAGTTTTCTCACTTTGAAAAAAAGGATTAGAGCCACTGTAAATGCCCAGAAACAATCACAAAGATGTCCATTTAACCACATCCACGTGTTTATTTTTTTAAAACAACAGTCAAAATGCTCATAAATTCAGTCTTGTCATCACCCGAAAACCGGTCAAAATGAGAAATGGCCGTCACGCGATCACGCATAACGTAAATTTCTACTGATCTAAACAATTTAGACCGATGAAACTTGGCCAAAATTATCTTGAAATGGTAATCTATCGACGTTTAGTACTTTGGACGTCCTTTGTAACTGTTGTAAGAAATGTTATCTTACCTTTTGAAGAGCTGATTTTGCCGCTATTCTTTTTCTTTTCCCTTCCAGAAGAGAGCGCTACAAATACAAAACGTCGCTTCATCTTATTGTATACTTTGTTGTCACCAAATTTGGTTGACAACCAAGTTATAGATTACTCACTAGAAGCCTTATTAGTTGGCACGGCTTGGCAAGCCCGCCCAAAACAGGAAAACACTTTACCCGCTTCTGCGCAGACGTCAAAATGGCCTCACTGACATACCTACATTGAGGCGCACCAACCACAAAACGAGAAAGAGAGATTCTCAACCGAAGGCATGTAGTCCCCACGCGGATATCCAATGACCAGGAGAGTTTTCTAAACATTTATTTAGAAGAAAATTTAATAAGATTGGATTGAAAATTAATTTAATCGATTATCTTGTTTTCTCTGAGTTTACAGTTAGAAGTCTAAAACACGGTGAGGTTCTGATTGCCGCGTATATTACAAAACAAATACAAAAACATTAAAAGGTAAAACAGCGCAAATTTTCGGCTAAAAAGCCTTCATCAGGCGCACAAATAAAACTTACAGGAGGGCGGGCAAAAGTGGAATGGAGGCGAGTCTATCAGAGGGCTTAGTATAGATAAAAACAACTCACAGAATAAAACGAGGGCTGGCGTGTGGCTTGCATCATAAAAAGTGTTCAACTAACAGTTAAGATTAAAGGGACTTCAGCCCCAGTGTCTACAGGGATAATATAACCGTAGTGTTTTTAATGTACATACTGTTAATAAATAGGTAACTTAAAAGGTGATCAATATATACACATAACTATAAGCATTGATTTCCATATACAGCGGATTTACTTTACAGTATATGTACATATGTACAAGCAAGCTTGCCTGTTCATGCACAAGCGCGATGATTTACACATACACACAAAACCGATGCAGGCATGGACATATGCGCTCGGGCGCGCTCACACACACACACACACACGCGCACACACACACACACACACACAAGCATGCCCGCATGCAAGGTCTATGACAGAAATCCATATGAACTAAAAGATTAAAACTGTACTTACATAACTGCTATTAAAAATTATAGAAAAGGATAATTTTTCATTCATGCCCTCAGGGTTACGCGTACCTAATTTATTTATGAGGTACGCCTCCATCTCTTTCCTATCACCGGTATTATCTCCATGCAGAAGCCAGATACCCCTCACACGCAGGTCTTGTGTGGAATGGTTTTGAGATTTAATGAACAGGATATCTAAACTAGGTAATTTATTTGGTTCTGCAGCCCAGAGAGTGCAGTAGATATTAGGACCACATCGTCTGCAAACATCAACAGGAAGATTTCATTCATATCTGGCACTAGCTGAACCCCATGCTTACCTTTACTGCACACACAGTCTGCAACTGAGTCGACATACGGGAAAAACATTCCTGGAGACTCAATTGCCTCATGCTTTTCGCCGACGAAGCAAGGGAAGAAATCCAATAGAAAATGCTGCCATCAAATTCAAGCTTGCATGTCCCCATAGATAGACTTCAGCATCAAAGTAAGTTTAGTCGACAGTCAAGCTTCCTTAAAGATTTTCCAGAGGTGAGTATGATTAACAGAGTCGAAGGCATTTCTGTAATCTACGAAGCAAACATACGTCTTTCACCATATACGGCTTTCAAAATCAATCCATACAGGGTAAACATGTGATCGACTGCGGAATGGTTAGTACTGAAATCAGCTTGCTCAGTACATATTTTGCCTTCCAAATACGGAAATGTTCTGCTAGTATAGAGGTAAACGACTTCCATGTAGCATTTAACCGTAAAATCGAGAGAGAGAGAGAGAGAGAGAGAGAGAGAGAGAGAGAGAGAGAGAGAGAGAGAGAGAGAGAGAGAGAGAGAGAGAGAGAGAGAGAGAGAGAGAGAGAGAGAGAGAGAGAGAGAGAGAACTGAACTGAACTGAACACAACACATTTATGGAATTAAGGCCGCCGGCCCGTTACACATGATTTTTAATTCAAAGCGCAAAAAAACCCCGATAGAAACCTAAGTGTTAATCAAAACTGGCATTCAGCATTGGCGCGAACTACCTGTGTATTCACTGGGTTGTAAATGTCAGTGAAAGTCACTTTCTCTCTGCAATGCGTGAGAGCAGCTATCGCGGGAGCAGCCTGCTAGTTTCTATGGCAACCATGTCACGCTGGGGAACAGCTGATGTGGGATAGATGGATGGTGGAGTTTTATGGCTTATCAGCTTTTTGTGGGTTATGCAAGGCCATTAAGCACGAAAATCGCTCAAATAGTTCAGAGTAAACGCAAATCAAATCACGACGTCCCTATTTATTCGCCTCGTACGAATCGCGTAGGGAGACGCGGTGGGTCTATACTGACCCCCAACCCACAGGGGGTCTATTCTGACCCCCAACCCACAGGGGGTCTATTCTGACCCCCAACCCACAGGGGGTCTTATCTGACTGGGGGAAGCTGATGTGGGATGGCTTGGATGACCGATTCTCGGGTTTCTCTTGATGGCGGCTTTAGGATGGTCTTGTGTTGTTCACCATCCTCCTCGCAAATGGAGACGTGGAGTGAGATTATGACCACAAAACAATCACAGTCACTAAATGACCACAACATAATTACAACCACTAAATGACCAGATCGCAATTACAACACTAAATAACCACAACGCAATTACAACCACTAAATGACCACAACTCAATTACAACCACTATATTACCACAACGCAATTACAAACACTAAATTATCACAACGCAATTACAACCACTTTATTACCACAACGCAATAACAACCCGTATATTACCACAACGCAATGTTGTTGTTGTTGTTGTTGCGTACCTGGGCTAAACACTCACAGGATCACCCAAGTGGGTGAGATGATTGCGTGTGTGACTGTTTTTGAACACCCCGCCATATAGGCAGCCACGCTCCGTCTTCAGGGGATTTGATCTCTGTCTCCAGAGAATGCCAGTTGTTATGTTAGGAGCTTACCACGGCTGAAGATAATCCCCACATAACAGTACAACATAACAACATTTTGCTGTTGCCTTGGTTTTTGGCTGGAGTCAACAAATAACAACAGTCATTGCCCAAGGCAAACCACAACGCAATAACAACCACTATTACCACAACGCAATAACAACCACTATATTACCACAATGCAATAACAACCACTATATTACCACA
>JAWQFJ010026808.1:5000-17500 GCA_034096865.1 Theodoxus fluviatilis | reverse complement strand
CATCAGCAACCGTGCCAGTCGCCTGGAAACGGTGCTCTAGACGGTAGATAGTCGAGAGGTGAACATTGAATAGATTTGCGACTCTTCTGTGAGGAACACCAGCCTCCAAATGGCCAAGCGCTCGGTTGCGTTCTTCTGCGCTAAGTCTTGGCATCGCTGCTGAGGACTGATGAAAAGGAAAGAGATAATTTTCAGGCCTGCTTTTTATTGAGGTACAACCCCTGAACACTGCTACAGCAAGCAAATTTTGCTGCACAACTTGCAAGTGCCTCCCATGAGGCGATCACCATGCCGCATTTGACCGTCCTTTGCCACTGTAAACAGAACGCTGTGCACGAAATGTGCACGTTGTGCGGTAGTTAAGAGTGCAAATGCATAGGCACTGTACGCAAAATATCTCAAGATTGTATTTAAAATATTAAAAACACACACTAACGTTTTCGAGTTTCTTATGTCCGTGAGTATATAATGATGTTATTTTGCTGCTGATGTAATGGTTGCTACTGCTGCTGTTGCCATTGCAGGCGGTTGTTGCTGTCATTGCTGTTGCTATTACTGCTGTGATTACTGACAGTTGTGTTGGTTTTGCTGCTGCTACTACCGCTGTCGCCACTACTACAGCTGTTGTAGTTGCTGTCGCTGTTACTCCCTGTTTTCTACTTTGCTTCAACAATGTCCGCAGAGACCGTGAATGGTTTCATTTTCATAGTTCATTTTACCTTTCATATGTCACTGTGTTTCGACAACAAAAAAACCTTCATCAAAGTCTTTGTTTAAACTATTTCTTTCCCTGTGCGTGTGTTTCCAGGCATCGGATACGAGACAGTGAAAGGCCTTTATTTGATTGGCGCCCATGTCATTCTGGCTTGTAGGTCTGAACAGAGAGCAGTGGAGGTAAGTCGGTCACTGGCAGTGGTAGAAAACAAATCCTGCTTGTATTTGTCTGGCAAGCACGCACACACTTATCCACACAAATACGTGCCACGCACGCACGCAGTCGCATGCGCGCACGATCAATCGTTTGATACAAAGACATGCACACACAAACACAAACATGCTAATAAGCCTCCCCAACATACATACGCACGCAAACACACACACACACATACACACACACACACATACACACACATACACACATACACGCACACACATACACACACACACTCACACACACATACACACACACACATACACACATACACACACACACTCACACACACATACACACATACACACACATACCCACACACACACACACACACACACATACACACGCATATACACACACATACACACACACATACACACACATACACACACATACACACTCACATACACACATACACACTCACACACACATACACACACACACACACACACACACACACACTCACACACACGCACGTACACAGGCACGCACATACACAAACACGCACACGCAACACACACACACAAATACACCCACAATCACACACGCACACACACACGCATGCACGCACACCAAATACACCCACAATCACACACGCACACACACACGCATGCACGCACACGCACGTACACAGGCACGCACGTACCCAAACACGCACAAGCAATACACACACAAATGCACGCACACCAAATACATACACACTCACACACACACACACACACACACACACACACTCACACACACGCACGTACACAGGCACGCACGTACCCAAACACGCACAAGCAATACACACACAAATGCACCCACAATGACACACGCACACACACACGCATGCACGCACACACAACACACACACACACAAATGCACCCACAATCACACACGCACACACACACGCATGCACGCACACCAAATACACCCACAATCACACACGCACACACACACGCATGCACGCACACCAAATACACCCACAATCACACACGCACACACACACGCATGCACGCACACCAAATACACACTTTAAAAGCCGTCGTGATTGCGAGCATGCATGCATGCACAATTCTTCGCGTTTTCGTGTGTTTGGATGTTTTCACTCTTAATAAATGGCGAAATTAGAAATGTTTTGGGACCTGGGGCACCATAACTTCTCACATTCCCACCGATGTAACGTGTAAATTACAATACGATAAGCACGAAACATATGAGTGCGTGAGTGTATGTGCATGTGTTATGTGCACGTGCATGCGCGTACATACGTACATGCACGTGTGTCCAAAAAAAGGCATTTTGTTCATGTGGCTGTTTGCGTGCTCGCGCGCGTGTGTGTGTGCGTGCGTTTGCGTACATTTTCTACCTTTTCATTCACTGAATGATCGGTGCGCGTTTAGCAGTTGTTCGATTATAAAACTGCTGATCTTGCTAAACAGGCCATGGAGAGAATGAAGAAAGAAGTATCTGGCATGGAAAACACGCCCAGGGGTCCAGGTGACCTTCACCTCGAGTTCATGCCCCTTGACCTGGGCTCCCTGCAGTCTACCATGGAGTTCATCACCAAGTTCAAGGCCGCCCAAAGTAGGCTTCAGATCCTAGTCTGCAATGCTGGAATTACCCCAAACAATCTTGATAAGTCAACAGCAACAACAACAACAACAGCAACAACAACAACAACAGCAACAACAACAACAACAACAGCAGCAACAACAACAACAGCAACAACAACAATACCAATTACGACGACGGCGACAACGGAGGTGTAAATGACGACGACAGCGACGACGACTTCAACGACGACGACGACCGTGACGACGATGACGACAACAATGATGATGACGACGACGACAACAATGATGATGACTACGACGAGAACGATGATGATAATGACGACAACGACGACAACACGTACACACACACGCACGCGCGCACACACACACACACGCACGCGCGCGCGCATGCACGCGCACACACATACACACGCACACACACATATGCACACACACTCACTCACTCACACATACACACACATACACGAGCGCGCACACACACACACACACACACACACACACACACACACACACACACACACACACACACACACTATGTCTCTTTGTATAATTTTTTGTATGTGTTCCTGTATCTGTCTGCCCATTGAACTTTCAAGCACCGATCTCTTCACCATTAAATGCCTAGTGTCTTAATGCAGTTTTGTGCGTCTGTGTGTCTATCTCAGGTGAATTACCTGGGTCACTTTCTACTGGTGGCACACCTGTTGCCCGTGATGAAGCGTTCAGGAGAGGACTGTCGCGACATCTTCGTCTCCAGTGAGGCCCACAAGTGGGCAGGTGAGATGACAATACCTGAAACTACTCCCTTCTCTTTTTTTCCCCCTTTCCCACTGGGAATCTGTCAATCAAGAACTGCAGCCTCCCAGTGTTTCGTGGTGCGAAAAACCTCAACTACAACATACCACTGAAGCTGCTCGGTGCCCCCCCACCCCCCCACCCCACCCCCCACCCCCCACCCCACCCCCCACCCACCCCAATCAGCTGGAACCCCTGACTGCTGGACTTCTCGGTGCCCCCCCACCCCCCCACCCCCCACCCCCCCCACCCCCCACCCACCCCAATCAGCTGGAACCCCTGACTGCTGGACTTCTCGGTGCCTACTCCAGAAATGCATAAGTTTAATAAGTAGCTTTTGGTGGTGAAGATTCTCAGAGGGATTTCACTTGTATCTGACCATGTCGTACAGTAAAATAAAGCTCGTTTCAAGTTCCCATCATAGAGTCTAGTACTGAGTCGAAACCCTTCGGGGAAAGACAGAAACAATGTTCACACACGGAAAAAAGTTTACATGCAATCCATTGAGTGGAAAACAATTTGGACATGAAAACGTACTTTCACCGAGCGTTTTACATTGCACAATGAACCTCGCGTTCCTGCGTCATCTTGGAACTTGAGGAGGACACATATTATGCACGACCGTCTGATATAATCCCAAACTTAAACTTTTCCCACTGTAAACTACGGCAGATTTTACGCACCTCTGCAGTGGATCACTCTGTGAAAGGGCACTTAATGTGGCGACAATATTTGGAATGGTTATTCGTGGCCTTCACAAAGGTCATGGTACGGTGTATGTGAGAGTATTATTACCCGCTGTTAGGGTGCTGTGAACAATATTTTCTGATCTAAGTAAGTAGCTCATAAAATTGTTAGGGTGCTGTGAACGATATTGTCTGATCTAAGTAAGTAGCTCATAAAAATTACTTTCCTACGGGAACTCACGCGATTACATTTATTATAGTTTGCGTGTCTGATCACCATGTCTTTTTTATTCCATACAACAATGTCATCAACAACAACAAAACCCTCAAAGTCCTCCCAAGTTCGCACGGCTTCATTTCCTCGGGAGTCTATGCATGGCATTAGCACGAATACCACGCTAATATCAACTGCTGCTGTCAGTGCTAACTACGCTGCGGAAATATATAACCTCTATATTTACCCTCTTTCGTAATTATCGGTCAATTTTCGATTATTTACTGCAACAGATTGTCTTCACGGTACTTGTACATTCTGTTTTCAACAGGCAGCTTCAACCTTTCGACATGCAAGGGAGGCAACTACTACAATCAGTTCAGGTACTACGCCAAAACCAAGGCCTATCAGGTAGGTCCTGCGTTCAGATTTTTTTCCTTTTGTACGTTAACGAATCAGTCCCTTCGCTTCTTACCGACTTTCCCCTTCACATCCTGCTTGGAATGTCTACTTTATCACATCCGTCAACTCTAGGTCATTATTTTTCACTCGGTCTAAACTGCATCGTGACTACATTGAGCGCATTGAATTGTCTTCACCATATCGACAGCACGCTGCTTTGGTTAGCATATTAAAATGGAAACTTCTTCTGTTTAACCAAAGCCCAACAAGTTTGTCGAAAATCAGCACCTAAGTCATTCTGCCTGGGATTTCTTTCCGACGTAAAGACAGGGAATGATGCAATGCCAAAAAAATTGTTCTCCATGACGTTACGCAAGGAAGTCAACGTCGTTTTTGTCACCGAAAGTGTATATTCTAAAATCGGTTTGTGAAAGAAACAACCATTCTCGGTCCGCCTGTATAAATAAATGAGTCAATCGGCGGTGAAACAACTGGCGCAAGTCTTTTTGCTTGAAAATCTTCTTCAGACGCATCTAATATAAAATGTAAGCAGTGTCTCACATCGATACCAAGACTACCAGTACCCATCGCCACCACCACCACCACCATCACCACCGCCACCGCCACCACCACCACCACCACCACTCATCACCACCACCATCACGACCACCACCGCCACCTCCATCACCACCGCCACCAGCACCACCACCAGCACACCACCAGCAGCAGCAGCACCACCACCACCACCAGCACCACCAGCACCACCAGCACCACCACCACCATCACCACCGCCACCGCCACCTCCATCACCACCGCCACCACCACCACCACCATCGCCACTGCCACCGCCACCACCACCGCCACTACCACCACCACCACCACCAGATAAACAACTTACCACAATTACTACCATCATCACCACCACCATAAATACTAAAACCAGCAACCACCAAAGGTAAAGGTATAGGTGCTCATTTTTAAATTGTGAATTTCCCACCCATTGGTGGATGCTTAAACCACACCAGTTCAGTTCAGTTCAGTTCAGTCTCTTAACCCTGAGATGAATTGTTGGCACCACTGATGACTTTCGGACAATCTTCCTCCATCGATCTCTATCCTCTGTGGCTCGCTGTGAGTCAGCAAAGGTCAAGCCTGTCCACTCTTTGATGTTGTCTTCCCACCTCTTTCTCTGCCTGCCTCTCCTTCTCCCACCTGGTACGGTACCTTGCAAGATGGTCTTGGCCAGCCCACTGCCTCTTGACACGTGACCGTACCACTTCAGCTTTCTACTTTTCACGATTGAGAGCAGGTCTTCGTATTGTCCTATTGCTCTCCTGATCCTGTTGCTGACTTCCTCATTCGTGACATGGTCTTTATATGAGATGTTCAGAATCTTGCGGTAGCATCTCATTTCCAGGGCTTGTATCCGTCTCTGTAGTTCAGATGTGAGTGTCCAGGACTCGCATGCATACAAGAATACGGAGATGGCCAGCGTGCGCATGAGCCTGATCTTCGACGCGAGAGTGATATATCTGTCACGCCATATTGGCTTCAACTTTGCCAATACTGCTGTTGTCTGTGCTATCCTGGACAGTATCTCTGGTTTGGACCCTTCATCAGTCACGATAGATCCCAGGTATATGAAGTTGTTCACAGCTTCCAGTTTTTGGCCCTTCACTTTGATTTCCATTTTTGAAGCCCCGAGGATTGTTCGTCATCACCTTGGACTTCTCGGCGCTGATCTCCATGCCATATGCCTGTGAGGTCTTGTCCAGGTGCTCGACAAGACTAGTCAACTCCTCTTCACTTCCTGCTAATCCATCAATGTCATCAGCAAAACGTAAGTTGGTGATCTTTCTGCCACAGATGCTGATTGATCCTTCATGGTCTGCTAGGGCATCAGTCATTATCCTTTCGAGGAAGAGGTTGAAGAGTGTGGGGGAGAGTAGACAGCCCTGTCTGACTCCGACCTTTGTCCTGAACCATTCGCCTGTGGTACCATTGAACAGGACTGCGCTGGTCGCTCTGTCATAGAGATGTTTGACGACTTTGATGTAGCTGCTCATTGTGGCCCACAGCGCAGCATGCCAGACTGTCAAATGCTTCTTAAAGTCTATAAAGACATGGTACAGATCTTGTTGGTGTTGTAGGTGTTTCTCACACAGGACTCTCAGATTGAAGATCTGTTCGGTGGTGCTCCTACCTGGTCTGAAACCTGCCTGCTCTTCAGCAATGATTTTCTCTGCCTGAGGTTTTAATCTGTTCAGCAGTACTTTCAGCATGACCTTGCTGGGATGGCTGATGAGGCTGATTGTGCGGTAGTTCTGGCACATTTGCAGGTTTCCTTTCTTGGGCAATGTAATCACTAGAGACTGTGTCCACCACACCACCATCACCTTAAGAACTATCTGCTGCTACTACTACCACCACCACCACCACCATCAACAGCACCTCCCACTACAGTCTCTTCAGAGCTGTCTTCAGCTGGCTGGGTAAGTAGCACGCAGTCAGTGGAATGTGTTGCGAGACATGAGACAATTCTTCAGGAGCGCTGAATGTAGCAGAAGCTGTTTAAAGCTTCACTGACTAGTTCGTCAGGACACATATACTTTGACCCGAATATGAATTGTTTCAAACACAGTATATCATTTTATATCAATGTACTCCCGTTGTAAGGAGCAACAGGTTGCATACAAAAATGTTTCGTTTATAAGTTGTAGTCTATGTACAACAGTAATGGTCCTTTTAATTTTATATGTATGACACTGAGGTATCCGTATACTTTTACGTGAGATAAGTCGTCGGGATTAACCAATCAATCAATCAATCAATCAATCAATCAATCAGCGAACTAATCCATCCATTCAACCATCTATCAATCCGCCTGTCCGTCCGTCCGTCCGTCCGTCCGTCCGTCCGTCCGTCCATCAATCAATCTGTGAATGTATTGTCAGTCCCTTCGTGTGTATGTACACGCGTGTGCTTCTATGTGCTTACGTATGTGTGCTTGCGCGCACGCGCATGGTTTTTTATGCATACGTGCGTCTGTGTTAGTTTTATATTTTTGGGGTATATGTTTTCCTGTGACAAAACGAGAAACAGAGAGATGCCGCACTGCAGCGCTCATTGTCGTCGACTCCTGCGAGGTCTGCTGTCGTTGCAGCGGCCTCTGTGCACGCGAGTTTGGGCTGCAGTCTCAGCCTCGACGCCACTGACGTCATTCTCAACAATGGACGGAACATAATGCCTAGTCACGTGTGCGTTTGTCTTTCCTTCCTACTGAGCTGCCAGGATCGAGGTTCCCTGTTCTGCACGCGGGCCGAAGACAATCGCATGAAGTGTTTTGATTGGCTGATAATGAGGTCATTGGGCATGCGCACACAACAGAAAATAACTCTGTTCTGTCCAGGCTGGGTGAAGACCACCGAGAAAGGAGCGGTCACCGTAATGGACGCTGCAGCCAGCCCCAGGTGGAGAGGAGTGGAGGGAGTCTACCTGGCGGACTGCAAGGAGCGCGCCATGTCTGGTGACGTCAGGTGGGCATCAACGCCCTCTGGTGACCATGATTGGCCATTTGAATTTCCAATTCCATGACATCACATTTGTTTAAGATAATATATTTTATTAGAATCTATATATATGAATGCATACTACCCCACGTCGCATACATGAAAATATTGCTGTAAGCAGAGACATACTTAGAAGCAAGGGGTGCTTGATATAGTTCAACGCAATATGATATCACACTCAGGTGTGGTACCAATTATTTTGTTGGGTCCTGTATTGCTGTATTGATCAAATCGTGTAACCGATGCCAAAGTTGTTGCCAAAGCTGAGTAATGGGAGAACTTCCTGAATGAGGAAAAATGTTAACATAACAATATAATATAACATAACACAACACAACATAGCATAACGTAACATAACATTTGTTCAAAATGCGCCTGTCCCGACATAGCAAGCTCCCGGCAGGTTTTTAAAAATACATTTCAGTGTTCAAAAGGAACACAGTAAATGATACACATGAGAATATAACAATCTGAACATATATTGTTATAATAAAAGTAAGCAAAGAAATAGATAACCGGATAAACCACACATACACTGACACATACTCATGCACGCACGCAAATACTGGCACGCAAACACAGGCGCGCGCGCACACACACACACACACACACACACACACACACACAACCGCAAAAATGAAATATTCCCAAAACCCAACTGAACCTTTTTCGGCCTCCCTGCAAAGAATAGACCAAAATATAACTTCAGGACCTGAAGTGGATTTCGAACTCACGACCTCTCGGTTGTAAAATTGATAGTCTGTAGTCTTGCTCTTTCTTTATCGCTGCCCAGATAAAAAAATTCTATAGAAACTTCTATAGACTTTTGGTAAAGAATTCTATAGAAATTCTATAGAAATCTATAGAATTCTATATCATCTATAGAATTCTATAGAAATTTCTATAGACATCGATAGATGATAAAGAATTCTATAGATTTCTATAGAATTCTATAGATTTCTATAGAATTCTATAGAAATTTTTATAGAATTCTATAGAATTCTATAGAAATTTTTATAGAATTCTATAGAATTCGTATAGAATTCTATAGAATTTCTATAGAATTCTTTACGAAAAGTCTATAGAAGTTTCTATAGAAATTTTTTATCTGGGTGTGGCTGTCAGTGAACCTTGCAAGTTTAGTTTTATTAAGAGTGCAGTCATTTCAAAAAGCAATTGATTAACCAAATGACTACTATAATACTATAAACGTTAATTGCTTTATTCCTTCGAATGTCTGTTAGATAGTTCATTACCATGTGCATGTTGTTAATGGTTTTGTATACATTAAATGAACTATCTAACAGCCTTACATGACTTGCCTTACTCAAACCAACACCTGTGAGTTGCATTATCAATGGCCTTATATGACTTCTCCTGTTCGAACTAACACCTGTGAGTGGCATTATCAATGGCCTTCATGACTTGCCTTACTCAAACCAACACCTGCGAGTGGCATTATCAATGGCCTTGCATACCAACATAAAGCCAAACAGACTGCATGGCATCATGCAGCCAAGAAAGTGGAAATTTCATCGTCATACTGCTTAGCACAGTTATATGGCCCTTGTGCTTTCGAAATCTGACCACCGTCATCCTTTCCCCACCATTTTGTTTTTCAATTCTAGTGCTACATGGTACTTTTTAAAAGCATTCTTACATATCCGTAGATCTATCGAGGATTATCACGTACATACACTTGAGCTTTACTCGGAGTTCTTATCATTCAATTTAACTAAATGACTTGGGGAGGCTTTTAATGTATTATGTGTAGTTGTTTCAAAAGTATTCGCTGAGATGTATTTCATGCAGCCTGGAACAATTTTGCTTGTAATACTATCAACATTAATCGTAATACGCTATAGACAAATTTCTACAAGCTATACTTTTTGTGATGAAACGTGTCATGTGTATCAAGGACAACTAACGTAAGCATATTCACGATGTAAGATCATATTCGTAATATCAATACATAACATTCTTAAATACAACCCCTATCAGTTATGAGTAATTTCTATCTTATAAATCCCAAATGTCTTCTTTTCTTTATTCGAGAAACCACTCATTCACTGTGGCTCGACGTCTTGCATTTGGGATTTCTGACTTAATGGCTGCAACTACATGGTAACTAGAAGAAGCAAATCTGTTCAAGACACACACCTCTCCTCACGTATTTGCCCCTACACCGATGTACGACAGACAATGGTTTGCGTAAAAAGCACTTAAGGCATAGTTTACCTGAGACAAACAGCTTTCGAATGTATTCAGTCGTCATAACTAGATCCTTCGCCGTACACATTTTACCATGCCTTCGAGATGCATACGTATAGGTGTAAACTAGAGGAAAGTATGAGTCCTGTACATAGGAAATTAGGCCGTTTTGCTTTCTGACAGAACCTGGCAGTCATTACTCTTCTTGAAGTTGTTTTTCAATGTACAATTAGCTAAGCAACAAAGTTCAAGTTCAACATCATTACACCCTTAGTTTGCAGCATGCAATAAGATGTCAAGTAGGAGACGGGTCTTTGCGCTGACTTGGCGCTGCTTCTACCTCTGCGTCTAGCTCAGGAGGTCGCAGGAAGTGGAGTACTCCCTCTTGGTGTTCTGGTCGCGGGCCATCACCTGCAGCTCCGTGCCGCTGACGGACATGGTCACCTGCACCTGCCTGTTCCTGTCGCCCTTGAGGTCGGGCATCTTCACCGTCAC
This sequence comes from Theodoxus fluviatilis, assembly GCA_034096865.1. Lineage (NCBI taxonomy): Eukaryota > Metazoa > Mollusca > Gastropoda > Cycloneritida > Neritidae > Theodoxus > Theodoxus fluviatilis. The sequence continues at coordinate 6,637 of JAWQFJ010026808.1, read as the reverse complement.
GCTGCCGATCCTGACGCAGTCCTGGTCCGTGACGTACATGGGCTGTGGCTGTGGGGACCTGTAGACCTTGAGGTGCATCACCTTCTGGCCAGGCTCTGCAGGGCTGATGGTGTGGAAGGGCAGCTGCTGGTCCAGGGCCACCCTGTCGTTGACCTTGATGACGGCGTCGAAGACTCCGGTGCAGCACTCCTGACCTCCGATGACCTTCTTCTTGCTGGGGTCGTGGTAACCCTCCAGGAAGTTCTCCTCCACCTGAACACACAGAGAAAGGGGAGCAGAATAATACACAACATATGATACTGGGATGATCCCATAGACATCACAACTTTCATACTTCTGGCACGTCTAGACAACAGGTACATCAACAGATGTTCAGCTATACATTCATGCACAATCATTCATTCATACCAGACAAAGTGACAAGACAGGATAGCAGCAACTTTTAGTTGATCATCATTATATTTGTTTTTAAAACTTTTCCCCAACTCTCCCGCCCCTGGGATTAAACCACGACAGCGCCTCGCTGCAAAGTCCAACGCCTTAACTTACTGGACCATCTACACCGCTTAATAATGAGGCTATCAATAGCCCAGCTGAGGTATCCGGTTGGCTTTGAACTCATGAGAATGACAATAAATAATCAGAAATGTGATATGGGTTACCCCTCTCTCAGCTTTGATCGATGTCTATTATTTGTCGACAGTACTTCGCCAAAACCTATCAGAAACCGGTAAGCAAAGGACTGGTGACATGTTTCCAAGGAGTTAGGTAAGAAAATAATTGTCGATTCGGAACAAGGATGCAAGATCTCCGCAAAGCATTTACTAATTATGTCTACGCTATCTGTTTTTAATACAAACGACATTCTTCAGATAAGATGTGCCGTATTGTGTTTTGTAAGGCTTGGAATGCTCTCTGCTACATGTGTTATGTTTGCTATGCTATGCTTTGCTACACTTTGTTTTGCTTTGCTGTTCCATGTTCTGCGTAGTTCCGCTATGCTATGCCATGCTTTGCTATTCCGTACTATACTATGCTGTACTATGGTGTTTTATGTTGTGCTCAGCTCTTATCTGCTCTGCTCCACTGTGCTTTGCTGTGATATGCTATACCGAATAGTGCTATTTTCTGCTTTGTTATCCTTTGTCGTCCTATGCGATGTCATAGCTAACTTTATTTTGTTGACAAACGACGAAACCGAAAAAGAGAAGCTTGTGTATCTGTTGAATAGCTTTACCAATGCATTCTGCAAAATCCGTTGTATAGCGTCTTCATGTATTGTTTCGTGTTGTGTATGGTGTTGGATTGTTTCATTTACGTTGTGTCTTGTCACGTTGTGTTGCATTATGCTGTGATGTGTGTACTGTTCTGTAGTTTGTGTTGTACATGTTCTGTTCTGCTCAGTATGCCTCTCTATGTTATGCTCTGTTACACCGTTTACCTAGTAGTGCTGTACCAAATACTGTACAGTTAGCGCTGAGGTTACCTCCTTACCCATTCTAGTTCACTAGAGACTTCGAATACCGGCGAAAGCGTCTCTAGCCCAGTTGACATCACGCGATGAAAGGTTTTCGTCCGAAATGTGCATGAGGAGGTCACACGAGAGGCATGTGGGATAGCCGATCTGCTCCCTGATA
>JAWQFJ010026807.1:20000-28846 GCA_034096865.1 Theodoxus fluviatilis | reverse complement strand
TGCTGGCATATGCGTTCCACACTCAGAGACCGCTAGCAGGCGATAAAAAACAAAATACTTCGCAGTGTCAGGCCTGGCAAACAGAACATCCATCCTGAATTATACAGGCCATGGAAGTGAAATGTTGTCTTCCTTGGCGGAGGTTTGCGCTCTCAGATTAACCTCTACATTGTTAATTGCAATCAAAATGTGCTGTCAGACCGTACACCTTTTTCCCACCCCCACCCCTCACCCCCCACCCCTCACCCCCCACCCCCACCCCCCAATTATGTGTCACTCCGGCGCCATCTTATCTCTCTTGGAAGCATGGGTTCCAGCTGTAAAAGCATGATACTTGTTGTCACGGTTTTACATCTCAGCCCCTACATGTACCCAGTTGTACTCCTGGGTGGAGAAAACAACGTAAATTAAGAGCCTTGGTCAAGGATAAAACTCCAGCATCCGCGCAGCTTCGAACGTCAGAGACCCACTGACCGGACACGACTGCAGGTTGTGTGCTCTACGCATGCAGCCAAAGTGCCAGAGAGCGAAATTATTGGTTCGGGCAGGAACTCGTGGAGCAGTCATCAAGAGAACAGTGCGCTCTATTACATCTTTCCATACAATGCTTTCCTTTGCAGTCATTTAACTGTGCATCATTTTTAAAAAATTGATTACGACTGGAACAGAAGCATTTCAGCTTTTTACAATATTTTACCAGATGCTGGACATTTTTAGTCCTCAGCTCTAGGGTTTTTGCCAGCACTCACCATCCAGAGGAACTCGATGAGAGGAATCGGTGAGTGTCACGGCGAGATTGGATCCAATGGCTCGAAAGTCGACTTTGACCAGAGGTCGCAGTGACCCCAGTTGAAGGGCCAGGCCGCAGGTCAGACCTCGGCAGTCCTGGTGGCTGTTGCACACGTGACCTTGCTCCAAGGCCACAGCGTCCTTGAATCCCTTGCACTCTGAGGAAGATGATATATGCCAAGTGTGAGCAAGGAGTCAGATCACTCTGAATGAAATTCATTGAAAAAAGAAACTTCTCAGATTGACAAGACTCACATGCATATCAAGAATCGTCTGCCTTATGGTCTGTCCTCAATGTAGATAAGCCTTGAAGATGTCGTCTGTCATGATGAAAGAGGACAATCTACGATTTGAAACGTCTGTCATTACTGCCGATTGTGCCTTCTCTCACTCATACCGGGAAGAACGCGATTCCCGATCCTTTCTAACGACCATTATATATTTGTAAGAAGTAGAAAATATAATTGTGGAAACTAACTATAATCTCTGGATATTTTACATTTGTATTGATTTTGTTGCAGGATTGAATGAGGACACCTATTCATATCGGGAAAACTTCATAAATCCTGCACATGTGTCTAACCCTCTACGGTAAACAATCAATGAAGCAAAACACATTAACGGCACGTACTTTCCACAGCAATTTATACCACATAACTTCCGCACAACATACCTCACAGTCATTGCTCACAAATTGAGACATTTGTACGGGAGTTGCTAAGCCGATCAGACATTCTTGAAGAGAAGTTCGCGCAGTGACATAACGGATGACTTTCAGAATGAAGTCTCTACAGGAGGATGACTTTCAGAATGAAGTCTCTACAGGAGGATGACTTTCAGAATGAAGTCTCTACAGGAGGATGGCTTTCAGAATGAAGTCTCTACAGGACTTGTGCTGACTAGCTTCCAAGCAGCGGACTTCCTGACCATTACACACGACGTGAGACGTACTTTTACGGAAGATGCTCAGCAGAGAAGCCATCAGTTTGTTTTTGTCCCCGTCCTGAGAATCGCCCGACTTCTTGAGGTAGTGGATCATCTGTGAGATGGAGAAGGTTTCGGGGGGCCTGACCGGGGCCTCCCTCATCTTTTCCGCCAGCTCCGCAATGGCTTTCTGTATGTCCTCCACCAGCTGCGCGTCCTCCTTCACCAGCGCCTGCACCTCGCCCATGGTCAACGTGTCGAAGCCCAGAAGGTCCTTGGCGATTGGCAAGCTGGCAGTTGAAAATAAAGACGAGCTGAATGATAAACTGACCATAGTTCAATTCATATATCCATGATTCTTTACATCCATTTACCCCATCCATCCCATCCACCCCATCGATCCTTACATCCCATCCACCCCATCCATCCATCCATCCGTCCATCCGTCCGTCCGTTCGTCCGTCCGTCCATCCATCCATCCATCTATCCACCCTGTTTTGTTGGAATATCAATCGTGAAATCGTGAAGTAAGCCCTTAATTTGGTTGCTGTAATGTAGCTTTTTGTATACTTTCGCTTTTAAATTGTATTGGCTATGTAAGATTAAATTAAAAGGTTGGAACTGGTTCCTGGTCATTTCTATTTTCAGAGGGGAATTAAAGTAAGGATGCAATGTATCATTTACGCTCCAAAGAGCAATCTATACACATTAAAAGTCACTAAACATTGAAAATGTTTGTATATTTTGTCTTCTTCTTCTTCCAGCCTTGCTATTTCGAACACACACACAACCATACGGCCGTGCACACGTAAACATAAACGTTAAACATACACAGGTGTTATAAAAAGAAGAACAAAGCGTTAAAAAAAATTTGAGCAAGATTGCGACGCCTTACCCAACGTTGGCCAGGAAAGTCTTCATGTCCGTGAAGACCGCAGTGACGTTCTTGAAAGCACCCTTGAGGTTGGACATGAAGGTTTCGTTGGAGGGGGCGGGTAGCCAGGCAGGGCGGTAGGGCGGCTCTGGGGGCTTGTTGGTCTCCTCCTCCACAAACTGCTCCATCCTCTTGATGGCGTTCTTCTTGTAGTCATCCACCTCCTTCTTCACCCTCTCCCCCACGGCGCTCATGTCGGCCGTCCTGCCGATGTAGTCGAAGATGTACTCGTTGCACTCCTCGATCCACTGGGGAATGGGGAGGAGGCGGTCCAGGTACGGAGAAGGGTCCACGTACTCGCCCTCCTCCCCCTGCTCCTTGACGGCCACGTGGATGTAGTTAGGCATGCAGCCAGACCTACAAGATGGTGTGGGCGATGAAGATGCAGTTTAACGGCCAGTTATGGGCTATGAAAACACTTCAGCAGATTAGAGAGAGCAAACTGTCGTGATGTGTCTCGTCGTTCACCTCTCTAGAAACATTGAGGAAAGCGCGGTGGGTCTCTAAGCTCAAAACTACACGAGGAATCTGCGCAAGACGCGGAGGCTGCTTTGGTGGGGGTTTTGAGTGATGCATTTCTCAAGCTGTTGTGGAGCACCATTCTGTGAACCCGAGTCAGTATTGACTCTGGCACAGTTCGCAATGAATGCGTAATTGACTTGACCCTTCGCATTACAGCATTTGGCCAAAAATAGTTTGTTTTGATACTATTTTTCTCTCCACTTTTTACAGAAATCATTCAGATGTCAAAACTTGCTTACATTTCAACACGAACATTTTATTCTATCGAATGAACGCTTGTTTAGTGTCTCAACAAGAGTAAATTAAGAGTTTTGTGCGAAGTAGTCTTAGAACTACTTTAACGGTGTATGTCAGGGAGCAGATCGGCCATCCCTCTCGGACAAACCTCTCGTGTGACTTCCATATATCGGAAGAAAACCTTCCATCACGTGATGTCAACTGGGCTAGAGACACTTTCGCCGGTAGGCAAAGTCTCTAGTGAACTAGAATGGTGGAGCACTACATAATGAATGCTCGTGGAATAAACTGCAGTTGAGCATTTTATTGGGCTTCTCTCTTTTAAAATGTTTCATTCTATCATTCGTCGAGGAAGGCGTCTACCAGGTAAACTTCCGAGCCACTACTGATGAATTTATTCCTTGAACTTTGCATCCCTCTGTTTGTCCCCCTGCCTATCCACTCACCTGTCACTTTCTCTATCCATCTGTCTGTCTTTTCATTCATAAAATCTCCACAGTACCCATCCATCAATATACCTATCCATCTAATCTGCATCCTTCAATCACATCCATTCATCCATGAATAAATCCATCCAAATTTTCCATCCATCCATGCATCATTCCATCCATCAATCCATCCCCTCCTACCCCTCTAACTCCTTTCCAAGTTGCCTGCCGAACCTGAGGGCTTCGCCAAGCTTGTCCCCAGCGTGGAAGAAGGCCGGCTGCTTCGTCACGTTCCAGGCAGGCTCCACGTTGGCCAGAAGAATGGTGAACTGCGCAAAGCTGGGGTCTGTGGGTGTTATCAGCACCTCCGTCTCACTCTGCCGTACAACCAACCCGTCTACTGGATTTCTGACCTGTAGGAAATGTACCAGTCAATCAGGCAAACAGACAAAACAGCAAACAAGCAAGCTGGCAAGCAAGCAGGCGGGCAGGAAGTTAACCAATTAATGAGTTGGTCGGTTTTTAACAATCAGTCAGTTGGTCAATCAATCAGTCTGTCAGTCAGTCAATCGGTCAGCCAGTCTAGTCTGCCAATCAGTCAGTCGGTCGGAGGGTCAGTTGGTCAATCAATTAGTTGATCAGACGGTCAGAGGGCCAGTCAATAAAGTTAGTCAGTCCTTTTTTAGTTAGTAATTGAGTCATTTGTCTACTCTTTCAGTCACTCAGTCAGTCATTCAGCCAGGCATTGAATTCTTTGGCAACACAAATCACTTTGCCGGTTGTTTGGGCACTCCGGGAGTCAATGGGCCAGTTTGTCAGCCGAGACCAATATAAAGCTAGCTTTGCAACTACGGGGTAGGTTTCACACAGAAAGATCGTGCACAGGAATGCTTAGCCCAGTATTCCTAATCCCTTTCGCACTTCCCTCCTACGTGCAACAACAGCTGTGCGACATCCTGCAACGTCAGGTCCTACCCTGCTGCCCTCGTTGAGCATGACCTGCACACCAGGTGCGGGGAACTTGTCCCCAAAGGTGGACGGCCAGACACCCGAAGGACACTGGCTGCCCGTCTCCCTGCGTCGATGTGTGGGGAACTTGGAGTGGAACTTCGGTCCAAACAGCTTCTCTAAGGTGCTCCTGGCTTTGTCCACTCTGCAATGAGACTTGACAATGTGATCCATTCAAACTAACATCCACTATCTGAAGCAGACAACAGATAGGCGCACGTATGCTCGCCATGACGGATATGTGAACACACACACATACACACACATACACACACACACACATACACACACACACACACACACACACACACATGCACACGCCACACAAGAAATAACGTACTCGTCCACTGACTCACTGACTCACTGACTCGCTTACTCTCTCTCTTTCTCTCTCTCTCTCTCTCTCTTTCTCTCTCTCTCTCTTTCTCTCTCACTCTCTCTCACATACACACACACACACCCGTGTACACGCACACGTTCATATAGGTGCACACGCAAACACATTCAGACTCGCACAAGCACACATAAGCACACACACACACACATGTGCGCGCGCATTCACACACAGAGTAATGGAAGGAAGAGAAAGAAACACAGCAATTTGCATGTACATTTGCTTGAGGGATTCATAGGCGGACTTCATGTTCTTGATGAAATCCAGGATTCCCCGGACCAGGTCGAAGAAAGGCTGCACCGCTCTCCTCAGAGGATCCAGGGCTGTCAGCGTCTTCTTGAGCAACGCCTTCAGCTCCTCCCTGATGAACGCCCGTAGCTCCCCCTGCACATGGGGGAGAGGCAGCTCAGCCAAGTGCACGACCAATTCCCATGGAACACGTGCAGTATTGCTAAGTCTTATTACCTCAGGGCATGCTGTGTCCTCATATGGTGTGATACTACAAACATTTAAAGTCATTTCTTCTGATTCATGTCCTTTAACATCTCAGCTATCAGATAACGCTATGCAAGCCCAAGGTGTTTGTTGTCGACGTTGTTGTTTTGTTTTTCTTGTCGACCGGTTTGCATCCTTCGTGGTTGTCTTGTTTCTTACGTACTAGCTCAATTTTCAGCGTTTTGCTTATTTATGTAAACACTGGTTTCCCTTCGTTTTCTGGCTTTTTTGTTCGCCTGCTTTAGTTTCTTTGGAGTTTCTTCTGTTGTTTTGTTTTTGCTTATTTGCTTTGCTGCTTGCTTACTTGACTGGAGTTTATTTGTTTCTTTCCTGGTAGGACTGTCTGTGCGTTTATGTTTGATTGTTCATCTGTCGTCAGGCCGTCCGTCTATCAGTTGCTGCCAGGATGCATATTTGTTTATTCCATAATTTCGTCGATATGGTTGTTCCTACCGTAACGTAATTAATTTACTACGTAAGCTACTGTTCACATGTGTGCTGCATATCATTACCAGAACATCTCAAAATCTCAATGTTCTTACAGGAGTCATAAAGCCGATACTTTATTTCTGGACTTACGGGCGAAACAAAGCCGTCGGTTCGAGCAAGCTCCGCGCTCTCTTCAGTGTGGTTGAGAAGGTTGACCAGCCCCGTTTCGACCATGTGAAGAAGATCCTGAAGATCTCCCACCACTTCCTCTGCTGTCTCTTGGATCTGCATCCAGAATGGCTTCTCGCCTGGAGCAGAGCCGTAAGAGTGACGCTCCCGTTAACAAACGGTACGTGGGTGCTGCGCCCATTCCTGCCTCTACATGACTGGCTTTTTACTTGAATGTATTGAACATGGACACGTGTGTCTCCAGCATTATAAAAAGCAGAAGCACGTTTGTAATGGTTAATATGATAAAGCCAAACTTTCTCAAAATTCCACTGGGAAAGACTTCTAGAGACGGGCCCCACTAGTGGACTCGTCCGAGGAGAGGGGTGTGAGAAAGACAGCCAAGCTGGCGGGCCCCACTAGTGGACTCGTCCGAGGAGAGGGGTGTGAGAAAGACAGCCAAGCTGGCGGGCCACTCAAGCTGGTGAACTACAATATTTTATTGGCTGTGTTTTTACGAGTTTTCTGTTTATTTCTCCGAAACTGTTTCTTATTTTGCCATTATGTGTGTGAATCACTGAGAATTGACCGCAAATTAACGAAGATCGCTCGCCAGTCAGATGCTGTGGCCCGATAGGTAGTGGGGCCCGCCAGCTTGGATGACTTTCCCACACCCCTTTCCTCGGACCAGTCCACTAGTGTGGCCCTTCTCTGGAAGCCTTTCCTTCCACTGAACTGTTTGCTCCATCTTTGCTGAACACAACCTTTTAAAGAGAGCTTTGAAATACCTTTGATTGATTCATTTGTATGCATCATTTGATGCTTTTCTTCAACTTAACTTGGGTCACCATGTCAATGAGTGTGAAATGTTTGTTTAGAGAAATGTATGCTGTACATACCTATGAGGAAATTGGCAGATTCCAGCACTTTGTCTTTCGCTCCAATTAGAAGACCGATGGCGAATCGAATCCTGCAGACGGACAAGGAGTAATCTTAGTGACATGTTAGTCAGCGGAAAAAATACTCAGTTTTCTTGCATTAAAGACAGTGTTCTGCTCACATGAAACCATGTCTTCCCAGTTGTTCATCCATCAGAACAGAATTTAAAGACACAATGTGGCTTCTCTAAGGATGACAGACAATCAGACGGACAAACAGACAGATACAGAGACGCACACCCGCCTCAACAAGCGCATAGACACTGACTGGTTGACGCACATACGAGCTCGCGCATAATGACGGGAACAGACAGTCGTGGAGATACAAATACTAACAACAAACCTGTGGACACATTGACACACAGACACATAAGCACTGACACGAAACAACGGAAACACAGCTATACCAAATGCACACAGGCAGATACACAAACCAGGCAGTTATAGTGGCGTACACAAACACACTGACAGACGTACGTACGGACTGAGCGGTTTCACACACAGGGCTGATATTCACCGTTCTGCTTCTTCAGTGTCTACTCTCTGGTCAAGAGACACTCGAACTGATTAGCGTTCCCTAGAGGCAATCAGACGTGATCGTCTCGCCTGCGAGCATATTTACCGCGCTAGCTGACGGAAGAAACAGAATTCGATATCAAAATTGTGAAAACATTCAGGCATTGTCTGGTTTTGGAGGCGGTTTCATTGAAAAACTGACTGACTGAACGTTGCATTTGATTGCCTTTGATCTGTAAGATACCGGAAGGACATTTGATTGCCTTTGATCTGTAAGATACCGGAAGGACATTTGATTGCCTTTGATCTGTAAGATACCGGAAGGACATTTGATTGCCTTTGACTAGCTTTGCTAGCGATCGATCTGCGCAGGGAACACGGCTCAGCTTAAAACAGACTCACTTTCGGACGTGCTGGACGATCTGGGAGACGGACTGGACCGGACTCTTGGGCAGGGCCCTGAGGTACTGGACGATGGCCGCCACACTCTCCTTGATGATCTTGGTCACCGTGGGCACCGTCACTGTCACAGTGTTGACCACGGCCTGCCGGACAGAGAGACTGGTGCGAAGCGAGAGAAAGGATTCACCATGCAAATTACAGTTACTGAACTGTAAGACTGGTAGAAACGACCACCCCAGTATTCCAACACATATGAGTATGAAAAATGGAAAGTGCCCATATGTATATCTCAATAAACGAATGCATTTATCATTGTTTCCACAACCGAAGTAGTCATGATCAACTGAAGATTGTGAAAAATTACAGCCTGCAAACTAATATATTGGCTGAACAACTGGTACACTACTGAGTTGAATGTAAGGAAGATGCAGTAAGGTGTTTGCCATTATAGCGGCAAACTAGCAGCTACGTCCATGCAGGTGCCAGGGCCTACCCACGTGGTGATTGGCCCAGGAAACGTGGAGCTGCAATACCAGGATTGCGATTTTCTCACAGGATGTATCATGTTGCATGCACACGTAGTTTCGTGGGAAAGTATTGTGCCAGTGATAGGACTGCGGCTTGCTCGGTGGACGTGTCCTACGTACGTTGTAGAATTCCAT
>JAWQFJ010026807.1:10000-12500 GCA_034096865.1 Theodoxus fluviatilis | reverse complement strand
TTTCTTAAGCGCCATTTGTGTTATCGGGTGTGAATTTCGACGATGTTGGAGTTGTAGTGCCGGGAAACCTTCATGTGCACGATATTCGTTCAGGTTTAAAAAAAACTCAAATTCTTCCCAAACACACTAAAGATTGGACAAAACTTGTAGCTATGACAATTTCGCAACACCAACATATCCCAGCGTTTGAAAGGAAAATCGTTTGGTTCATGTTTTGACGTCTTCGTTCCGTACATTTTCTTTCCGGCAAGGATTTGACTTTTTGTTTCAAATTTTCATCACTTTGCACAAGTCAAGAATTGTTATTTTTTCATTGTTATCTCATTCAAACCCACTAGGATTCTACAGACTCAATCACCCTTCCTTTTCACGCCTGTGATTAAGCAGAAATAGCCAACTATCGTACACAAACTTTGTGGCATTCCGGTACACCCAGAGTCTAAATATCTGTTATCTCCGGCATGTCCTGAGTCTCTCCCTTGCTGTAGACTTCAGTGACTGCCTACTCACTGTGGTTGTAGAGTCCGAGCCAGCTCTCCAGCTTCTCTGCAATGGTCGCGGCCTCTGTGTAGTTCCCTTGGTCATGGAGGGTCTTGACCAGAGCTCCCAGAGTCAAACAGGCTCGCCTCTGTGTGCTGGACATCTCTGCTGAGCCTGCAGAAAACGAAAGCAGTGCGTCCTCAGACACTTCCCTGCAGTTTCTGTTGGTGCCTCATGTTGCTGTCAATCTGTCTCGTGATGTCTTTGACCACAAAGAACAGCAACGCAAGAGCGAATCTCCACAATACCACAGACGGGAAAGCAAGAGAAACTCGTTATTTAAAGACAGACAGGTAAAATAGGCGACTTTCAGTGAAAGTCCAATACACGACCGGAACAGCTTGAAACTCCCCTTATCAGCTGGAGCCCTTGGCTGCTGGGCTTTAAGGCCTACTCCAGAAGCTCAGCCATCGACGTCCCCACGCAGGCAAAGCGGCTTCCGGGTGGGAATACTGGGGCAGGATCATGTCATTAAAATGACTTGTTCGAACTGGCTCAAAAAAGGAGTGGAGGACCCCACTAATCCAAGACGAAATGAATGTTCCCATCAAATTAATGGGACAGGGTTCGTTGCTTCTACTAACTTCAAGATTACTGAAATACGCAAGTGAACGATCTTACCATGCAGTGAATCTTCGTGTCCCAGACAGAGCACTTTCACAGCGGTGACTGTTTCCTGCAAGAAAGAAAGACATTATGGAGAAAGTAACACAACTGAATTTATTCATATAGACACAAACTATGGCGCTTTCTCCCTATGTTGGTGTGGTCAAAATGGCTTTCCTTGTTTAAACTTTGCATCAATTTGGAAAATTAGTATATTTAAAAATACGATATATTATCTTGAAGGTTTTGCAGCATAAAGTTTGGGTGCTTTATTTGAGAATGCATCGACATGTAGATGGTAAGGCTCACCAGCAATGTTTGTGAAAAGTACACTTACTTCAGAGAGAGTTTGCAAACAGCTTACATTCTGACAGCAATCAAACTCTCATTACATAGTCATATTTTCAGCGAAGAAATATGTTATTGCAGCATACACCGCATTAATAGACGTAACCATTGCTCTTCATGTTGCTGTTACTGCTGCTGCCAAATACTACCCATCTGAGGGAACCAGTTTACAGGAAAATATGCACTGAGAGAGGCTGCCCCGGGCGCTTCCTGGCGTTGTATTCCAAAGTCGATTGTTAATAGGTCTCCCAAGCATCAGCTACTGAGAAAGCATGCATCACCAAAATTCGCCCCCATACTTTATTTACAGTGCTTGTTTATGTACACCTATAATCTATATACTATTATGAAGAGGTCACAGTAAAATGGTCAGAGAACAGTAACATGTCTCTCATTCACTACTGACCGGCAGTGGCTGACTGAGGGTGATGGAGTGAAGCAGGGCCCTCCGACACTCCTCCTCACTGGCGAGAGGGTTCTCCAGGACTCTCTTCAAGACCAGGAGCTGACAGGAGTTGCATCCCTTGGCGGCGACGAGATCAAGGAACAGAGTTCTCTCCTCTTCGCAGCGGTTATCTCCCTTGGCACATTGGCGTTTCATGTGATGCTTAGCCAGTGTGATGACGTCATCTTCCCGGACGGAGTCCAACGTGTGACGTAGTTGCTGAACGCATTCTGTACGGTTAGTGGCAGCTGGAAGAACAAATCCAGTGTGACGTCAGTCCTTGGTGTGAAGGGGACGTGATAGGAGGGTGACAATGGCAGACTTTACGAAACGTACCAAAGGTGCAAAAGGAAAGAGGTGAAATAAACTTGCATACTCAAAAGACTCAACATTTTGACAATTCAAATGTGCTGGTCCCTTTAATGGACAAAAAACAAATTGTGTACAAGACTGGAAGGAGTTTCCTCAGGAACAAAGACGAATCAAATACAAGAAGAGATGGTAAATCCTACCAAAAAAACAGCACAGGAATTTCTCAACCACTGTGACGAAAATACTTGT
>JAWQFJ010026807.1:0-2500 GCA_034096865.1 Theodoxus fluviatilis | reverse complement strand
TTGTGTCATGTAAAGGCAGCTGTACTGTACCTTGTGTCATGTAAAGGCAGCTGTACTGTACCTTGTGTCATGTAAAGGCAGCTGTACTGTACCTTGTGTCATGTAAAGGCAGCTGTACTGTAGCTTGTATCATGTAAAGGCAGCTGTACTGTACCTTGTGTCATGTAAAGGCAGCTGTACTGTACCTTGTATCATGTAAAGGCAGCTGTACTGTACCTTGTGTCATGTAAAGGCAGCTGTACTGTACCTTGTGTCATGTAAAGGCAGCTGTACTGTAGCTTGTGTCATGTAAAGGCAGCTGTACTGTACCTTGTGTCATGTAAAGGCAGCTGTACTGTACCTTGTGTCATGTAAAGGCAGCTGTACTGTACCTTGTGTCATGTAAAGGCAGCTGTACTGTAGCTTGTGTCATGTAAAGGCAGCTGTACTGTAGCTTGTGTCATGTAAAGGCAGCTGTACTGTACCTTGTGTCATGTAAAGGCAGCTGTACTGTACCTTGTGTCATGTAAAGGCAGCTGTACTGTACCTTGTGTCATGTAAAGGCAGCTGTACTGTACCTTGTGTCATGTAAAGGCAGCTGTACTGTAGCTTGTATCATGTAAAGGCAGCTGTACTGTACCTTGTGTCATGTAAAGGCAGCTGTACTGTACCTTGTGTCATGTAAAGGCAGCTGTACTGTACCTTGTGTCATGTAAAGGCAGCTGTACTGTACCTTGTGTCATGTAAAGGCAGCTGTACTGTACCTTGTGTCATGTAAAGGCAGCTGTACTGTACCTTGTGTCATGTAAAGGCAGCTGTACTGTACCTTGTGTCATGTAAAGGCAGCTGTACTGTACCTTGTGTCATGTAAAGGCAGCTGTACTGTACCTTGTGTCATGTAAAGGCAGCTGTACTGTACCTTGTGTCATGTAAAGGCAGCTGTACTGTACCTTGTGTCATGTAAAGGCAGCTGTACTGTACCTTGTGTCATGTAAAGGCAGCTGTACTGTACCTTGTGTCATGTAAAGGCAGCTGTACTGTACCTTGTGTCATGTAAAGGCAGCTGTACTGTAGCTTGTATCATGTAAAGGCAGCTGTACTGTACCTTGTGTCATGTAAAGGCAGCTGTACTGTAGCTTGTGTCATGTAAAGGCAGCTGTACTGTAGCTTGTGTCATGTAAAGGCAGCTGTACTGTACCTTGTGTCATGTAAAGGCAGCTGTACTGTAGCTTGTGTCATGTAAAGGCAGCTGTACTGTAGCTTGTGTCATGTAAAGGCAGCTGTACTGTAGCTTGTGTCATGTAAAGGCAGCTGTACTGTAGCTTGTGTCATGTAAAGGCAGCTGTACTGTACCTTGTGTCATGTAAAGGCAGCTGTACTGTAGCTTGTGTCATGTAAAGGCAGCTGTACTGTAGCTTGTGTCATGTAAAGGCAGCTGTACTGTAGCTTGTGTCATGTAAAGGCAGCTGTACTGTACCTTGTGTCATGTAAAGGCAGCTGTACTGTAGCTTGTGTCATGTAAAGGCAGCTGTACTGTAGCTTGTGTCATGTAAAGGCAGCTGTACTGTAGCTTGTATCATGTAAAGGCAGCTGTACTGTACCTTGTGTCATGTAAAGGCAGCTGTACTGTACCTTGTATCATGTAAAGGCAGCTGTACTGTACCTTGTGTCATGTAAAGGCAGCTGTACTGTACCTTGTATCATGTAAAGGCAGCTGTACTGTACCTTGTATCATGTAAAGGCAGCTGTACTGTACCTTGTGTCATGTAAAGGCAGCTGTACTGTACCTTGTGTCATGTAAAGGCAGCTGTACTGTAGCTTGTATCATGTAAAGGCAGCTGTACTGTAGCTTGTGACATGTAAAGGCAGCTGTACTGTAGCTTGTGACATGTAAAGGCAGCTGTACTGTAGCTTGTGTCATGTAAAGGCAGCTGTACTGTAGCTTGTGTCATGTAAAGGCAGCTATACTGTAGTTTGTATCATGTAAGGGCAGCTGTGCTGTAGCTTGTGACATGTAAAGGCAGCTGTACTGTACCTTGTGTCATGTAAAGGCAGCTGTACTGTACCTTGTGTCATGTAAAGGCAGCTGTACTGTACCTTGTGTCATGTAAAGGCAGCTGTACTGTAGCTTGTATCATGTAAAGGCAGCTGTACTGTAGCTTGTGTCATGTAAAGGCAGCTGTACTGTACCTTGTGACATGTAAAGGCAGCTGTACTGTAGCTTGTATCATGTAAAGGCAGCTGTACTGTACCTTGTGTCATGTAAAGGCAGCTGTACTGTACCTTGTGTCATGTAAAGGCAGCTATACTGTACCTTGTGTCATGTAAAGGCAGCTGTACTGTACCTTGTGTCATGTAAAGGCAGCTGTACTGTACCTTGTGTCATGTAAAGGCAGCTGTACTGTACCTTGTGTCATGTAAAGGCAGCTGTATTGCAGCTTGTGTCATGTAAAGGCAGCTGTACTGTAGCTTGTGACATGTAAAGACAGCTGTACTGTAGCTTGTATCATGTAAAGGCAGC
>JAWQFJ010026806.1:0-12577 GCA_034096865.1 Theodoxus fluviatilis | reverse complement strand
GCAGGCGGACCAGAGCACTGCAGGCGGACCAGAGCACTGCAGGCGGACCAGAACACTGCAGGCGGACCAGAACACTGCAGGCGGACCAGAACACTGCAGGCGGACCAGAACACTGCAGGCGGACCAGAACACTGCAGGCGGACCAGAGCACTGCAGGCGGACCAGAGCACTGCAGGCGGACCAGAACACTGCAGGCGGACCGGGAGACGCTGGCCTTACCTGATTGGTGAGGACTTCCCTGATGCGGTCCATGATCTCCAGAGCCACGCTGGCCTCCATGCCGAAAGAGACAGTCTGCAGCAGGAAGTCCTCCAGGCCCATTTGCCTGACCTGCTCCCTGTAGGCGTTCACTTCGGAGTCTGAAATAGAAAGGCAAGGAACTACAGCCAGTCTCACCCAATAGGAGTTTACAGCTGTGACTGAATCTCTGCGTGCCTTGATGCCTGAACGCTCGGCCGTACTTTTGGGCGAGTTGTCTTTTGAAAGAAAATTGTGGACTTGCTGTAGCAATATTCTGACGCGTTAACAAATTCAGTAGGATCAGGTAGGGAAGATCCATAGCAAAAGGAAAAGAACGAATGAAGATGAAATGAACAAAAACCACTTGAACGTAGAAAAGGTGTATCAAAGCCCAGGTACTTAAAGAAAAGGGGAAACACTAGGAGAAAGAAAAAGAAATACAGAAGAAGCATGAGAAGGAGGGTCAAAACCAAGACGTGTGTTGAAAGAGAGGAAATGAATAAAACAAACACAAGAAAATGAAGAAGATAACGAGGGAAGAAGCAAAATGAAACGGTATAACTGAAATGAAGAAGACGAGAAGAAGCTGTGAATAGCTTTTTTTAATAATTTAAAGACATGAGAGCGAAAGCAACATGTGTGGATGAGGGGCGGATTGGAAGAAAAGACTCCCACAATGCAGCGACAGGACAAACAGGGGAGAGAGAAAGAAGATTATAGGAGCAACGTGAGAAGACGTGTAAAGCAAGCCAAGCTGATTGTCACTCTCTAGCGCACCATCAACACGAACCTGGCTGGGGGGCTGTGGATGCTCCGGGCTGCAGCGGCAGCTCCGTGAAGACGGGGATGTCGGGCAGGCAGGACCCCACAAAGAGGGAGCAGTAGGAGGCCCAAGCAATGACCATGACCTTTTCTCCCTGCACCTGGGCTTGCAAGGTCAGGGTCAAGGACAAGAAGCTGGATATCTCTGGAGGGCGAGGCAGCACGATTGTGGCAAGCGTGCCTGTAAAAGAGACGATCAAAAACAGTATTGTCCTAGAGACACAACAGGTCAAGGTACGTCATTACCTAGAGAGACAACAGGTCAAGGTACGTCATTACCTAGAGACACAACAGGTCAAGTTCATGACCTCCACCAAGGAGCTTATGTTTTTGCCTCGGTTCATTCGTTCACTAGTTCATTATTGGGCAAAATAACTCCACAAGCTCAACACGGATTCTGATGACATTTTGTGCAAGGTCAAGGTCAGGGTTCACCCAAGAAACCATCCATTAAATATTTGAGGTGATATGTTATCTAATTTTGGAGTGGGAACGATAAGTAGAGATTTTATCGGACATCACGAAGTCAATGACGTTAAACTATCAATTATGCTGGCATATGCGTTCCACACTCAGAGACCGCTAGCAGGCGATAAAAAGCAAAATACTTCGCAGTGTCAGGCCTGGCGAACAGAACATCCATCCTGAATTATACAGGCCATGGAAGTGAAATGTTGTCTTCCTTGGCGGAGGTTTGCGCTCTCAGATTAACCTCTACATCGTTAATTGCAATCAAAATGTGTTGTCAGACCGTACACCTTCCCCCCCCCCCACCCACCTCCCTCACCCTCACCCCCACCCCAACCCCCCACCCACCAATTATTTGTCACTTCGGCGCCATCTTATCTCTCTTGGAAGCATGGGTTCTAGCTGTAAAAGCATGATACTTGTTGTCATCATTTTACATCTCAGCCCCTACATGTACCCAGTTGTACTCCTGGGTGGAGAAAACAACGTAAATTAAGAGCCTTGGTCAAGGATAAAACTCCAGCATCCGCGCAGCTTCGAACATCAGAGACCCACTGACCGGACACGACTGCAGATTGTGTGCTCTACGCATGCAGCCAAAGTGCCAGAGAGCGAAATTACTGGTTCGGGCAGGAACTCGTGGAGCAGTCATCAAGAGAACAGTGCGCTCTATTACATCTTTCCATACAATGCTTTCCTTTGCAGTCATTTAAGTGTGCATCATTTTTTTTATTGATTACGACTGGAACAGAAGCATTTCAGCTTTGCACAATATTTTACCAGATGCTGGACATTTTTAGTCCATCACCCTTCAAGATTTATCCAAAAATCAGCTCTAGGGGTTTTGCCACCACTCACCATCCAGAGGAACTGAATGAGAGGAATCGGTGAGTGTCACGACGAGATTGGCTCCAATGGCTCGAAAGTCGACTTTAACCAGAGGTCGCAGTGACCCCAGTTGAAGGGCAAGGCCGCAGGTCAGACCTCGGCAGTCCTGGTGGCTGTTGCACACGTGACCTTGCTCCAAGGCCACAGCGTCCTTGAATCCCTTGCACTCTGAGGAAAATGATATATGCCAAGTGTGAGCAAGGAGTCAGATCATTCTGAATGACATTCATTGAAAAAAGAAACTTCTCAGACTGACATGACTCACATGCATATCAAGAATCCTCTGCCTTACGGTCTTTCCTCAATGTACATAGATGCCTTGAAGATGTCGTCTGTCATGATGAAAGAGGACAATCTTCGATTTGAAACGTCTGTCACTACTGCCGATTGTGCCTTCTCTCACTCATACCGGGAAGAACGCGATTCCCAATCCTTTCTAAAGACCACTATATATTTGTAAGAAGTAGAAAAAATAATTGTGGAAACTAACTATAATCTCTGGATATTTTACATTTGTATTGATTTGGTTGCAGGATTGAATGAGGACACCTATTCATATCGGGAAAACTTCATAAATCATGCACATGTGTCTAACCCTCTACAGTAAACAATCAACACATTAACGGCACGTACTTTCCACAGCAAGTTATACCGCATAACTTCCACACAACATGGCTCACAGTCATTGCTCACAAATTGAGACATTTGTAAGGGAGTTGCTAAGCCGATCAGACATTCTTGAAGAGAAGTTCGCGCAGTGACATAACGGATGACTTTCAGAATGAAGTCTCTACAGGACTTGTGCTGACTAGCTTCCAAACAGCGGACTTCCTGACCATTACACACGACGTGAGACGTACTTTTACGGAAGATGCTCAGCAGAGAAGACGTCAGTTTGTTTTTGTCCCCGTCCTGAGAATCGCCCGACTTCTTGAGGTAGTGGATCATCTGTGAGATGGATAAAGTTTCGGGGGGCCTGACCGGGGCCTCCCTCATCTTGTCCGCCAGCTCCGCAATGGCTTTCTGTATGTCCTCCACCAGCCGTGCGTCCTCCTTCACCAGCGCCTGCACCTCGCCCATGGTCAACGTGTCGAAACCCAGAAGGTCCTTGGCGATTGGCAAGCTGGCAGTTGAAAATAAAGACGAGCTGAATGATAAACTGACCATAGTTCGATTCATATATCCATGATTCTTTACATCCATTTACCCCATCTACCCCATCTACCCCATACATCCCATCCACCCCATCCATCCATCCATCCGTCCGTCTGTTCGTCCATCCGCCCATCCATCCATCCATCAATTCACCCTGTTTTGTTGGAATCTCAACCGTGAAAGCGTGAAGTAAGCCCTTAATTTGGTTGCTGTAAATGTAGCTTTTTGTATACTTTCGCTTTTAAATTGTATTGGCTATGTAAGATTAAATTAAAAGGTTGGAACTGGTTCCTGGTCATTTCTATTTTCAGAGGGGAATTAAAGTAAGGATGCAATGTATCATTTACGCTCCAAAGAGCTCTCTATACACATTAAAAGTCACTAAACATTGAAAACGTTTGTATATTTCGTCTTCTTCTTCTTCCAGCCTTGCTATTTCGAACACACACACAACCATACGGCCGTGCACACGTAAACATAAACATCAAACATAAACATGTGTTAGAAAAAGAAGAACAAAGCGTAAAATTTTCTTTTGAGCAAGATTGCTACGCCTTACCCAATATTAGCCAGGAAAGCCTTCATGTCCGTGAAGACCGCAGTGACGTTCTTGAAGGCACCCTTGAGGTTGGACATGAAGGTTTCGTTGGAGGGGGCGGGCAGCCAGGCAGGGCGGTAGGGCGGCTCTGGGGACATGCTGATCTCCTCCTCCACAAACTGCTCCATCCTCTTTATGGCGTTATTCTTGTAGTCCTCCAACTCCTCCTCCAGCCTTTCCGCCACGGCGCTCATGTCGGCCGTCCTGCCGATGTAGTCGAAGATGTACTCATTGCACTCCTCGATCCACTGGGGAATGGGGAGGAGGCGGTCCAGGTACGGAGAAGGGTCCACGTACTCGCCCTCCTCCCCCTGCTCCCTGACGGCCACGTGGATGTAGTTAGGCATGCAGCCAGACCTACAAGATGATGTGGGCGATGAAGATGCAGTTTAACGGCCCTTTATGGGCTATGAAAACACTACAGCAGGTTAGAGTGAGAGCAAACTGTCGTGATGTGTCTCGTCATTCACCTCTCTTGAAACATTTAGGAAAGCGTGGTGGGTCTCTAAGCTCCAAACCACATGAGGAATCTGCGAAAGATGCTGAGGCTGCTTTGGTGGGGGTTTTGAGTGATGCATTTCTCAAGCTGTTGTGGAGCACCATTCTGTGAACACGAGTCAGTATTGACTCTGGCACAGTTCGCAATGAATGCGTAATTGAATTGACCCTTCGCATTACAGCATTGCGCCAAAAATAGTGCGTTCTGATACTATTTATTTTTCCACTTTTTACAGAAATCATTCAGATGTCAAAACTTGCTTCCATTTCAACACAAACATCTTATTCTATCGAATAAACGCTTGTTTATTGCCTCAACAAGAGTAAGTTAAGAGTTTTGTGCAAAATAGTCTTAGAACTACTTTAACGGCGTATGTCAGGGAGCAGATCAGCCATCCCACAAGCCTCTCATGTGACCTCCATTTGCATATATCGGACGAAAACCTTCCATCACGGGATGTCAACTGGGCTAGAGACACTTTCGCCGGTAGGCAAAGTCTCTAGTGAACTAAAATGGTGGGGCACTACACAATGAACGCTCGTGGAATAAACTGCAGTTGAGCATTTTATTGGGCTTCTCTCTTTAAAAATGTTTCATTCTGTCATTCGTCGAGCGAGGCGTCTACCAGGTAAACTTCCGAGCCACTACTGATAAATATTTTCCTTGAACTTTGCATCACTCTGTTTTGTCCCCTGCCTATCCTCTCACCTGTCTCTTTATCTATCCATCTGTCTCTCTTTTCATTCATAAATTCTCCACAGTACCCATCCATCAATATACCTATCCATCTAATCTGCATCCTTCGATCACATTCATTCATTCATGAATAAATCCATCCAAATTTTCCATCCATGCATCATTCCATCCATCATTCTATCCACGCCTGCCCCTCTCCCTCCCTTCCAAGTTGCCTGCCAAACCTGCAGGGTTTGCCAAGCTTGTCCCCAGCGTGGAAGAAAGCTGGCTGCTCCATCACGTTCCAGGCAGGCTCCACGTTGGCCAGAAGAATGGTGAACTGTGCAAAGCTGGGGTCTGTGGGTGTTATCAGCACCTCCGTCTCACTCTGCCGTACAACCAACCCGTCTACTGGATTTCTGACCTGTAGAAAAAGTACCAGCCAATCAGGCAAACAGACAAAACAGCAAACAAGCAAGCTGGCAAGCAAGCAGGCGGGCAGGTAGTTAACCGATTAATGAGTTGGTCGGTTTTTAACAATCAGTCAGTTGGTCAATCAATTAGTTTGTCCGTCAGTCAATCGGTCAGCCAGTCTAGTCTGCCAATCAGTCAGTTGGTCGGAGGGTCGGTTGGTCGATCAATTAGTTCATTAGATGGTCAGAGGAAGGGTCAAAAAAGTTACTCAGTCCTTTTTTAGTTAGTAATTGAGTCATTTTGCTACTCCTTCAGTCACTCAGTCAGTCATTCAGCCAGGCATTGAATTCTTTGGCAACACAAACCCCTTTGCCAGTTGTTTGGGCACTCCGGGAGTCAATGGGCCAGTTTGTCAGCTGAGACCAATATAAAGCTAGCTTTGCAACTACGGGGTAGGTTTCACACAGAAAGATCGTGCACAGGAATGCTTAGCCCAGTCTTCCTAATCCCTTTCGCACTTCACTCCTATGTGCAACAACAGCTGTGCGACATCCTGCAACGTCAGGTCCTACCCAGCTGCCCCCGTTGAGCATGACCTGCACACCAGGTGCAGGGAACTTGTCCCCAAAGGTGGACGGCCAGACACCCGAAGGACACTGGCTGCCCGTCTCCCTGCGTCGATGTGTGGGGAACTTGGAGTGGAACTTTGGTCCAAACAGCTTCTCTAAGGTGCTTCTGGCTTTGTCCACTCTGCAATGAGACTTGACAATGTGATCCATTCAAACTAACATCCACTATCTGAGGCAGACAACATATAGGCGCACGCATGCTCGCCATGACGGACCTGTGAACACACACACATACACACACACACACACACACACATAAGTAGTTATAGAGTTAGCACTTTAGCCTCATTAATTAACATTTTTTATTAGGGAGCTGTTCACTTTTTGACTTACCATGCTGTGAGTGTTCACTTTTCAGCCTCACACTCAACATGAAACTCCCCCCAAGACTCAAAGCAGGCCAAACTTGGGTGTGACATATGTGCCATATGCCAGGAATGTCAGCCATGTCAGTGACATGAGCGTCCATTCTAATGTTGGCCACCACTGACACACCGTGTGACACGCACTCTGTTTTGCAAAGAGCTGGTTGAGCTTTGGTGCTGGAAAATTTAGCAGCAGGGCGAAAAAAATCGATACTGGCCTGGTTGTAGCAGCCTGGCTGAGCCAGTGGAATTCCTCCCTGTCTGTATGCCTGTGTGTGTTCTTTCTCTCTCTCTGTGTCTGTCTGTCTGTCTGTCTGTCTGTATGTGTGTCTGTCTGTGTCTCTTTCTGTCTCACACAGACACACACGCCTGCACACATCACCATTAAGCAAGTACCAAAAGGAATTACCTCCCTTGCATGTCAACAGATGCTATCAGCCAGGTTATGCTTGTTCCAGGGCCGCATGAATGAATCTATGCTTGCACGTTAACACACGGCCAGAATTGAGCTTAAAACACATGAAATCTCGTTTGTACAGTCTTGCCAAAGCATTGTGTCTTCATTGGGAATGTACGGAATTCATTTCAGCCAGATAGAGGGTTTCACATGCAGAAAAACCTGGTTAAACATGCGATTAAGTGCACAGGAAATGATCGAGAATCTGAAATCAGCTGTAAACAATGCCCTGCGCAAGGTACCAGAATTGAGCTTAAAACAGATGAAATCACAGTTGCTGAGTCTTGCCAAAGCATGGTGGCTTTATTGGAAAGGTACTTAATCCATTTTCAGCAAGATAGCGTATCCACATGGAGAAAAATGTGGTTAAATTGTTTGATCTGAATGGCGCTTCTTTGGCATGGAGCTATGAGAAGACTTCTGTGCAGCTACTGGCTAAACAAGGTATGTGTTCTTTCTTCTTCACTTACTTTGCTTTGCTAAGTTTTGTAATGTCTTTGAGAGGTATCCAGCTGTTAAACTTTGAAGCATAGCCTCGCCATTTCACAAAGGCTTTTTTTGATTTGAGGTCCTTTTTTAAAACCTTTTTAATTCGAAACACAATTTGTGTTGATTTTTGTAGCTCCTGTGTGTAGAAACTTCCTTTTATCTCCTCATCATTCATGTCTTCGACTTTGTAAGTTAAGGGATTGGTTTTTTAACCCTTATCCTGGTGCTAAAACGGTGACGTTATGGGCTGCCAGTGGTGCTAAAACACAAGCAAATTGAGCAACACGCACACCTTTCATTAACTTTGAGATTGCTGATGAACCGTTACAGATAGACACATAAAATAAAAACACAAAATGCTTGAAATTGAATGAACAATATTTAGGTGTGCAGTTTATAGTCTTTATTCAAATCCTGATTTTTTTGTCAAATTTTAAAAGGTAAACATTTGTGTGTTTTTCACTCCTGGAGAAATAAAACTGGTAAATCACTATGCAATAGTGGGTAAATACCCTATAAACCCTACTGGATGTTTGCTTTATCATCTGTGCATACTAATGTATCATTCTCTTTGACCAAAAATGCACTCTTTAAATTACAATGCAAATTCGATGAGCCATGTATTAGAGAGGCAAAATGAAGTAATTCTGATTACCTATACTCTTCCATCTCTTATGCAATATTCTTCATATTATTGCAAATGTAGAAACTGAATAGCATCAATATGTGGATAATTCAGCATGAAAACAGTCTGCAGTAAAGTTTGTCTCCTACACATGTCCACCTAGTTCTGCTATCTGGAAGAGTTATCTACATGGCCGTATTTTGAACAACGGATTAGTCTTGTCGTCGAGCACGTTGTCTGCCAAGTGCAGGTTGCTTCAGTATTCCTTGGAAACGTGTGAGCGACATTGTCTGACCAAAAAACAGAGTGGCATCGACTTCATCTGTGCTCCAATATGCTGGGATGAACGATTTCACAACGATACCCATGAGGATCACGAGAGCAAGGAATGTTTACATTTCGTCACAGCTGACAGGCGACCAGCGTAACAATCGCGAATGAGGAGACGGCTCGATCGTTGCTTTCCAGTTAGTTTCCTCTCAGCATACAAGTTTGTTTTCTCCACAAGCAAATCAAAAACTGTATCATCCAGGAATAGATTGAAAAAGTCAATTAGCTCAGCGTCAAGAGTTGATCTCCGCGAGAAGTTTCAACTCACCGGTGAATGACGCGATTAGCGGCTCATCAACTGTTCGCATCCACCCCTCTTCTCCTACCTCTCGATCACTCGCAGCTTGAGAGATCGGCATTCTAGAACTAATTACAGCTTGCCTGATTATTTCATCCAAAGTTTCCTCATCATCTTCATCTTCGGCAGCTGAAGGATTAAAGTCTTCGAACAGATTTCGCGATCGCGACATGCTGACTCGAGCTTCCGCTTCAATTCGTATGGGATAGACCATAATTTCTACTATAACGCACATAAAACCACCCCGATTGTTGATTGGCCAAGCTGTAGACTGTAGAAAAACCTCTTCTGCATGAACTGGAGTCAGTAAACGTAGAGTTATATGATAGGCTTGTACTTGGAGAGAGCAACAATGCACGTGGTGTCAGAAACGACATATGCCGCGCTAACCAGTGGCGGACCACAAGGGGGAGCGCGGCAAATGCCGCGCTAACCAGGATAAGGGTTAATTCATTTAATTCTAAAAATCTCTTCCCTCTAGTTCGGTGTAAAACCCTTTTCAAAGTGCTTCTTCTTCTTTGAAATCCTTACCAGATTACCTATATTAAACTTGGGCTGAGACTGTAATACCTGTTCATTTTGAAACAAAGCAAGAAAAGCCTCCTGTTCATTTCTTTCTTTTGACGCATGTAAAGGAGACATACCTAGAGATCTATGAACTGTTGTGTTGTACTTCTTAATCATATCAGGCAATACATTAATATATGTGTATGTGTTATTAGCAGTGAAATACTTCCACATACGTGATTTCAATGTACGGTTAAATCTCTCCACAATAACTGCTTTACCTTCAATGAACGTGTGATATATTTCAATCTGCTTTTCTTTGAGAAAACCTTTGAATGTCCTGTTCAAGAATTCCGTGTCCTGGGGCGGGTTTCAAAATAGGTAGTCGATCTTGGTCGCAAGGTCTTGCTTCGTAGTAAGAGCTAGCTAAAAAAGAAACTACCCAACGTGACGAACTAATGCGCATGCGTAGACGTCACAACAAGAGGTGAACTAGCCACATTTCAATGGCCGACGTGTTGCCGGTTCATTCAGAAAACGCTCTGTTTCGAGATACTAGCAACCCATCCAAAGAAAATAGAAGCCATGCACAGCATTAATTTATCAAAGGTGTATGTTGAATGCATTAATAGATCGTGAAACCTCCTACAGTTTACACATCGAATGCAGGTCAACGCATCCACGACGAACTTTTGTCTCGAATCTTAAAAGCTAGGCACCTCTCAAGCTGCCTTGCTCAATCTACGCTCGTCTACGATTGGCTCGATAGCAAGCAAAGAATGAAACTGCCCATTCGGCGAGATCTACGTAGATCATTTTGTTCTTACTTAATTTGATCAATTGCTATATTGATCAAGATGCTACAGCAAAACAAGCAACTCTAGAAATTATATGTACAGACTTATGCATTGACGACTGTGTGTCCATAACGTTACACCACAAATTTCTGCTTTTTTTTCGTTTTTCACCACTGTGCAATCTAGCACATAATTGACATCAGTCACTAGTCAAAGAGGTTCAATAACGTTCTTGGGACTGGGACTCCCTGTTGAATACAGAATTCCCATGTTGATGTATGGCTGAAAACCACTGGTTTGATTCGCAGAATGGCGGCATATGATACTTTTGGAAATGTTATATGCAAGAGTCTGTGTCCCATCCATCGAGGTTTGGCTCAGAAAACAAGGTTCCCTGGTGACAAAGAAGTCTCGGGAAGTGTGAATGTGGAATCTGAAACAGAAGAAATTAGATTAGAATAAACACACACCACCATTAAACCCAATATCCTAAAACTCAAAATGCTATTGTTATTTCATAGTTGAGAAGCATAAAAAAAAACACATGCACACATACAAAACATACTGAATTGAACTTGAAGGCATACATTGAACCCATTAATTTAAAAATAAATATATATACATGATATAAATCTAAATGGCCTTCAAACTATTAAAACTTTCTTTAGTATGCTATTTTCCACAACGTCACATAATTATATTTCTCATTTAGAGACGAGATGGGAGAGATGGTAAGCTCTAGTATGTTTTGGTTTCACCCCATGGAGTAGGCCTATAATGGTCAAGAGTACAGAGGTGCTGAGTATTGGTGTGATACAAATATTTCAAAATTAACTGTCTGATACCGTAATGATACACTCTTCATTCACATAAATATGATGCATTAGGTGATGTCTAAACTGTACAGAAAAGAAAAAACTAAGTGTAATCTTTAGTTTAGTTGTATTTGAAGAAGACAGTTTCAGAGTTTGGAGTCTCAACTTGACACCACCACTCATTCAGAAAAAGAGCCACAAAAGATATACTATTCAACACAAAAACTTTATTGCAGCTTCAACATCCAAGTATTAATGATTTTTTGCTCCTAGGTCAAGAAGAAATGAAATAAAACCATAATTGTTAGTCAACTCAACTCAACTTTACACTGCAGCGAATTTTCATGTCACACTTTCTCTCACTGACAGCATTTAATCTTTCGCGCAAAACATGAAAAACATCAAAGTTGAAGAAGATTTATTGAGCATTAAACACATTTGCAGAAACATCGATCTTTTGTCAACAACATGAAACAAATTTGGATTGTGTGAGTTAACAGTGTGAGGAGAAAGAGGCTCTGTTTTGAGGTAGGGTAGTGAAATCCGCGTACTCAGCACCTGCGTACTGTTGACCCTACACAGATACCCAACACCCCTGCGAGAGCATTCCAAACTGCTGAGCAGCGGTTGAGAGACAACGGCATTCTAAAAATAGCTTGAGCGAGGGGTGCCGCAACAGTGGACTAGCCCAGTAAGCCTAGTCTGCGATGACCGACATTTTACCAACTTGTGATCATTGACTGCTTTTTGTAATTTTTCATTTCAATCTCACGGAATCACGTACAGAAAGTTTATCGCTAAAGCATCTAGGTATTGCTGGAATAAATCAAAACGTCATTGCTTTGCAAAAAGCCTGACCAAACCAACTGTGAAGCAGTTGAAATGACAATTGCCGCACGCAAGCAGACGCTCCGTACTGTCGGTCATTGATCGTAAACTGACTGAAAAATTTCGATGGGGTACCTCAGGAAAATGCACGGTGAAGCGTCATATTTAACACACATAGGAAACCAAATACACCATTTAAAAGAGGAAATCTTGAGGAATTTAAATATGCACGTTCGAATTTGATCAGATTAGATTAACTGAGCAAATTTTTAAGAAGAAAAGGATCGTTGTCAAACTTACCTCAATAGCGCGGGATTGCAGATAGACAGGAAGTTCGAACAAACACCGAACGAAAGAGCAATCTTTGCTCTCATTGGTTGCCAAGTATGAAAGCTATCCAATCAGAAAGAGCGATGCACGAGAGATTTAAAAATAGTAACCCGATGTGGAAAACGCGGCTGTGCCCGTGCCACGGCAGGCACTCTGCGAGAAACACCCGATTTTCACAAACAACTTGTATTTTCGCAAAAAGTTCAAAACACACAAAATTCAAACTCTGTACACATATTTTTCAAACCTTTATTAACAACTTTCATTCATATAATTATATATAACATTTTGCGGATTGACCACAATTAGCCTTGAAAGTGAAGTGGTAGTGTACTGTGCAGTTTGGCT
>JAWQFJ010026805.1:7500-17577 GCA_034096865.1 Theodoxus fluviatilis | reverse complement strand
TCGAAGACAGAGATAGTGCAGACAAGAAAGTGAGTGCGCGAATAACATGTATCTCTAAGGCCGCAACAGAGTGTGAGAAACATGCCTTCTCACGTATCTCTGCAGTTACAATCCACGCACATGAAGATGGGAACAGATAAGAGAGAGCATTGAACTACAGATATTTGAACAGAGGTCTCTACAACCTATTCTCACCCTCTTACATCCATATATATATATATATATATGTGTGTGTGTGTATATGTGTGTGTGTGTGTGTGTGTGTGTGTGTGTGTGTGGTTTGTGTGAGTATGTATGTATGTGTGTGCGCGCGCGCGCGTGAGTGTTTGTGTGCCTGTGCTTGTGCGTGTGTTTGTGTGAATTCGCTTGTGCACGTGTGCATGTGTGTGTGTGTGCGTGCGTACGTGCGTGCGTGCGTGCGTGTGTGTGTGTGTGTGTGTGTTGCGTATGTGTGTATAAGTATGTGCATTTCATTTTGATGAAACTAATCTTGTCTTCTGGTTTTTCATTTCAGTCATTTCCCAATATCGAACGAATCACTTCAGAAAATGTTCATCCTTAATGCCACAGATTACATTGAATCGTCGATGAGTCGCATGACAAAATTCACAAAACGTGTGAAATGCGTCGAACATCACATATTCCAACAGGATTCTTAGGCTTTTTGGCGCACGGCAGAAATGATGATATTTTCAATTTTGCGAGGCAACCCAGTGCAATCCAAGTGCTTTAAAAACCATTTAGAGTTTAATACAAAATCATAGTTGAACGATCGATTTCAAACGAAATTCTTCACGCTGCACTTGACGTTCCGGGAAATGTACCAGTGAAAACGTGGCCAGACTTCGCAGCGATTTGAAAGGGTCCGAGTGGCATTTGCAATGAATTATTGAACAGGGACAACAGCAAACGTACGTGATGGGTCATTTAGGACAGATCGGGGATTCGAGGTGGTAAGATTTCTATAGGCTTCACTGTGAAGCCCTGTTTCCTACTGTCTGGCTAGCACGCCAACTTCCCACGTTGGGAGATGTTCCTGTTTTTCTTGTCCTTCCTTGTAATGACTTTTCGCCCACGCGGAGTTCAGTGTCATACAGCCAGAAACCCGACCTCTAATCACCTTCCATGTCTTGTCTGTGGATTCCCCCTTGTGGGTTCCCCCTTGTGGGTTCCCCCTTGTGGGTTGGGGGTGAGAATACACCAGCCTTGTTTCCCTGCACGATACGTGAGAGGCGAATAACAAGGAAAATGGAGATTTGACTTGCAGCTGCTCCAAACGGCTGTAGTGAATTTCGTGATCAACAAAGGCTGCTAGGCCTCAAACTTCACTCATTCATTCCCTGTGTGTAACACACGGTCGGAGCTACTCGATGTCCTTATCATCAACTGGAGCCCTTGACTGCTGGATTCTGTTCTTCTGCACTTTACTCGGCTAGGTGTTCATTTTTATGTTTTGTAGGTGAGTGCAGAGGTGTGTCTTAGAATTGAACATGGGATTTGGTGACCAGTTTATCGCTGTGTGTGGGCTGAATTCTATCTTCCGAGTTGGTTCAAACGAAGGTCTTCGTAATCGCCCCCCCCCCCCCCCCCCTCCGTTGCCATTTGTTTTTTTCTTCTGACAGCCCCTGGTTGAACTATTGGAGTACATCCTGATAACTCTAAAGCCAGGGGTTCCATTGGGTAGGGGTGGGGGGGGGGGGGGGTGAGGGGGTGAGGGTGCATCAAGCGGCTCTGGCATAATGTTACACTTTAGGGTGGGACAATAGGTACATATGAGTTATTTAGTATTTGCCGTAAATGGACCATCTGCACGTTTGCTTTCGATTGTGATGTTATCCGGCTAAAAACTTGTTTTGTTTTATTATACACGAGCACAAACAGACATTCACTTCTTAACAACGACGGGTTCCTCTCACTCTCTGATGAACTGATACCTCCTGGGGAATATATCTTGCCGCCTGTCGATCGATGAGAAACATGCTTCCATGAATTCATAAATACTGGCTGTATCAAGTTTGCTTTGAAAGCTGCTACCGTTAAATATTTTAGCGAGTTAGTGCTGTTCTTCGGATGAGCCCAGGCATTGTATTAAAAACTCAATCACGGTATAATTTTATATAATACCTTTGATCACCGCACTTAGTTAGTGGCAGGATATTTCTTGTATCCATTCCTGTGTTGCACTCTTGCACTCACGTTGCGCAACACTTAATGACAAGTCACCAATCGAACCTACCCTTTTCAGTTGGCTATTAGTAAGAAAACGTCCATTATCTGCAAGTTTACATTGTTGATAGGCTTGATACGTTTTTGCCCGGGTCACTGTGCACTGGAGACGCGTGTATACAGTTGTTTGGTCGACTCGCTATTGGAAATCCATCTCAATTCCGCGCTGTTTGACTTTGCCTTAATAAGCGCGGACCTGTAGTTCCCACGTCCCCGGTGGTGTTTCCAGGCATAGCGATCGATAGCCAACAGCCTGGCAGAAACTTGTTTCGCAGCAGCAGTTCCCTCTCCGCTCATAGGACTTGTAATATTGCGTCCACCCGACTGAGGCGAAAAACAGCAACAGCCGAGCTCTGCAAGGAATTGGTGGTGAGAGCTTGGGCAGGGCGTCAGTTTGTGATTAACATGCACGTGCAGCTGCCTCTAAATGCCCAGGTGTTCTATTTTTGGCTCCCAATTCAGGCGCTGCTGAAATTTGGATCCTCAAAGAACTGGAGATGATTTCCTGTGTTTGCTTTCCGGACCCTCGATTATCATTTAAGGTTATACACCCTTTGGGCTGGAGTTGTTTTAGTACTGGATGCGGTCCTGAAAGATCCATTGCAAGGGGTACCAGCTGAAGGAAAGAAATGTGTGTAGGAGCAGTTGCGTGTCCCTCCTGAATCTTCCGTGTTCTTCTGAAAGTAACCTTTAGTGTGCATTTGCTTCACGGACCCCACATATCATTTAAAAAACTGAATCAAGTATTTTAATTTTGTTAATAAATGTTATTGATGGGTTTACAAGATGCAAAATAATGTTTGAAACATGTGCTTCTTCACGGTGACACAAACCGAGTTTCGGGTACAAAGAGAGATCATCCCCCGTTTACTTATGAGCGAGGCAGATCGACTGAGACAACTACGTTCGTCTGGCATTCGAAAAAGGTTAAGTCTATCCCAGCATTCCGTTGTAGAGCAGATGACCTTTGCTACGCAGCTGATACATTACACATTCCCCCCCAGCAGGTCGAGTAGTTTTGATTGGTTGCTTTTTTATAACTTAAAAAGCGCATTACTATGAAAAGTAGAGGTTTTTGGAGACTCTCGTTGGATACATGAATCCCCAAATTGATTTCACATTCAATTTTATCCCTCTTGATCGAAGAGACGACTTGATAAAAGCATAAGGGTAGATTTCATTTATAATCGAAGGGAGATATCCATCATCAGTCATAAAGGAAGGTCAAGGGAAATCCCGAAATGATGTTGTCGTCTGCTGCTTCGTTTTCGGCACGGGTATAAATGCCAACAATTACTACCTAATCAAAACCTGACATACAATCCAATCTGCCAAGGTGATGAAAGCGCTAAAATATAAATTCATTTGAAATTTGAAAGCAATCAGCACTTCCATGGCTGTAACCTTCATGGCTCGGAGCTAGTTACCTTGCAATCTTTGCAGTGACTTCCATTTAACTCGAAGTCTAATATGAGCCAATCAAATGCGGGCGCTGTATTTTCATCTTTGCCGGCACATGAAATAGCACACTCTGGTGGGAAGCAGTTACAGCGCCTTTTGAGATGCTCCAGCTTTGGCGCGACCTTGGCAGGAAGATGACCTCCGCTACTGGGTGAGTGGTCGCTGCATGAAATCGATCCTATTGCTTTTATTTAGTCATCTCTTCGATCAAGAGGGATAAACTTGAATGTGAACTAATTTTTGGGACTCATGTATCCAAAGAGGGACTCCAAAATCCTCTACTTTTAAAGATAGCGTGATTTTTACGTTACAAAACCCTCCAACCAATCAAAACTACTCGACCTGCTGCGAGGGAATGCGTCATGAGTCTACTGCGTAGCAGAGGTCAACTGCTCTACAGCGGAGCGTGGGGACTGTAAAAGGCTATTCCTGAGGGACGCTGACAATCACAGGGCAGGGCGGGTGACAGACGTCAACTTGAGCAGCGCGTCCCCCTGGAATGACACAGTGCAGGCTTGGCTGCTCGTCATCTCCATCATTCGTCAATGACTAATGCATCCCCACGACCCTGCACACCGAGTCCAAAGCCATCCCCATGGTCACGATCGATTGATCTCAAAAAGGAGGTGCCACCCATGTGACAGCTGACAGCCTGAATATAAACTGGCGTGGTAGATGGTTTGGGCGCCTCTTGTGGTTTTGCATTTCGACACCGAACCCTCCACTCTGACGCTCTTAATAATGCAAGGGGCAAACAGGAGAAGTGCGAGTGTCATTGAGAGCAAGATGTTTTTGATAGTGTCCGAAATGACGAGAGAGGTTTGTGTTGAATTTTGAACGGGAAATGATACATATATAGATTGTTGTGACAGGAAGACTTAAGAGTGAAGAATGAAATAATAAACCTTTTGAATATTCATGTATAGTTCGAAAAGGTCGTGAGTCCCCCTTGGGGAAACTTTCTCTACAACCTTTTTACACTCAGACAAAATAAAATCTTCCCCGAACAGCTTTTTGGTGTCTCATAATTCACACGCGGCTTTTATCCAAAGCACCAAAAGAATAATCATGGCACACTTCTATAGACATGCCTCCAACAAAACAACAATTACGCCCTTTTCGGTTTTGGGACAAATTTTCGGTTTCAAGACAACATTTCCCCCAAATATTATCTCCCTTCGTGTGATGTCCCCCATCCCTTCTGTAGGTTGAGAATAAGAATTGACCCACCGCGTCTCCCTACGCAATTCGTAAGAGGCGAATGAATAGTGACATCGTGACTCCGTTTGCGCTTACTATAAACTTTCTGGTAATTTTCGTGCTCAATGGCATTACATAGCCTACAGAGGCTGATAGACCGTAAAACTCCATCCATCTATCGCGTGATAACCCCATCTCCACTCCCACCCCCCATTCCCACCCCCACCCCCACCCCCAGCCCCACCCCTACCCCCACCCCCACCCTCCACCCCCACCCCCCAGATTATTATATCCCTAACACTTAATTCCACGTGGACATAATCTTTCTAGGACAAACCCATGCCATTATCATCATTGAACAATATCTCCAAAAGGTCAACATGTTCATTGAACAATATCTCCAAAAGGTCAACATGCTCCTCGGTCAAAAATGGGCTCGATCCGCGTTCATCTTTCCAAAGCTTGTGTGCCACTCGATAGAGAGAAAAACAAACAACCAAATAAGCAAACGAATGAACAAACAAACATACTTGTTAGAAATGACTTTTCCTGTCATATTTGTTTGAAATATACGTTATTTTCACGGAGTAAAAACAGTCACACTTCACTTTACCTCAAAAGCACCCTGAAAAATACATGGATAGTCCCCATTCCACCCCAGAAAAGGTTTACGGGACTTTCTCTTAAAAGGATATTGCCGGGGGAGGGGGGATGGGGGATGGGTGCGGGGCGGGAGGGAGAGGGGTATTATCTGGGGTGGGGGTGGAGTAATGTTGGCAGGGACTTTCATCCCAGAGGGACTATATCCTGGGGGATATGTCGTAGAATAAATTGTCCAGGGTGGAATCAGATGGGGATATCCGGGGGCATTTTGTCGAGATGGGTGGGGAAGTCTGGGGGGGATTTTATTTATGGGGGAGGGGAGGATATCCAGGGGGTGGGGAATTGTTCTATTACCACCCTATTCACAACCCCCGACAGTTTCAACTCACTCGCTCTCTCCCAGGTTTTCGGTCTGAATGGTCCATTGGCGGCGTTAATGATTCATCGCCAACGAGCGATGCAGCAGGTCCCGGAGGACCTACAGAGTTGGTCTTTGCCTTCGAGCGGCTGCCCTGCCACGACCTCTCTGAGCGCTCCACTGACCTTTTCATAGTGGCAGCAAACAGCGCCCCCTGGCCGGCTGAATGTGGCCGGAAGTGGCGGAAGTAGGAAGCGGAAGTCTACCGAATGACTGTTACGGTGGCGCCCTGTCCCTCTGTCCCTTCCGGCGGACATGGCAAGTGGTTAAAGCAGCTTATTGACGGCGTTTTCCCACAGCTTCAACGATCGGGGAAGCGTGTTAGTATGCGGTAGGATGCATGGCGGAAGTCACTCGAGGGTAACTCTTTCGAACACTGACGAATCCAGGTGTTTGCTCTGATGCCGGGTGTCATAGTTGTAGACCTGGTAACCCTCATCATCACGGATAGTAAATCGAAACGTACTAGGTTTGCGTTGGAAGATTAACTGCACCGTTCAAATTCGTAGGAGACCTTTCATCTTGTGACTCCGAGCAATCTTTTAAAGTAGACTAGTTGTGGCAGAAAAAAATCAATTTAACGCAGTGAACTTCGCTGCAGTTTGTTTGATTTCGCTAAAACACTGAAGGAAACGAATGTTTGCGACTCTGAATAGTGTTAACACGGCATGAGGGGGACTTCTCACATACACACACACACACACACACACACACACACACACACACACACACACACACAGAGAAAGACAGACAGGCACACAAACAGACAGACAGACAGACAGACAGACAGACAGACAGACAGACAGACAGACAGACAGACAGACAGACAGACAGACAGACAGACAGACAGACAGACAGACAGACAGACAGACAGACAGACAGACAGACAGACAGACAGACAGACAGACAGACAGACAGATCCACAAACAGACTGACAGACAGAAAGACAGACAGACCCACAAACGGACAAACACACACACACAGACAGACAGACAGACAGACAGACAGACAGACAGACAGACAGACAGACAGACAGACAGACAGACAGACAGACAGACAGACAGACACACAGACAGACACACAGACACACAGACACACAGACACACATACAGACAGGCAGACAGACAGACACACAGACAGACAGATAGACAGACATTCAGACAGACACACAGACATACAGACAGACACACAGACTAACAGACAGACAGACACACAGACAGACAGACACACAGACAGACAGACAGACAGACAGACAGACAGACACACAGACAGACAGACAGACAGACAGACAGACAGACAGACAGACAGACAGACAGACAGACAGACAGACAGACAGACAGACAGACAGACACACACACACACACAGACAGACACACAGACAGACAGACACACAGACAGACAGACAGGCACACACACTCAGACAGACAGCCACACAGACAGACACACAGACAGACACACAGACAGACACACAGACAGACACACAGACACACAGACAGACACACAGACAGAACACAGAGAGAGAGAGAGAGAGAGAGAGAGAGAGAGAGAGAGAACGAACAAACGAACAAATGGTTTATTGTGGGGGCCTCCGGCCCATTACAAATGACAGTAATAGCACAAAGTTTGAAGCAATCTTACCACTTCCCAGGCTACTATTGGACAACGGTGACAATTGTAGCTTGTAATCCATATCATCAATCATCAGTACATTCTAATTTTCAAAAATGTCTATATAGCTGTTTAACAATGGCATTGATTCTGATCGTCTACGAAACGCCTTATACAGATATATTGCAATATTTCTTAAGGCACAAACATCGTTATTTGAGAAAATGTTTGTCACAGGTTCTTCAGCATCATGCTGTATACTTGGTAGTATGTATTTCATGCGTAGGTCATAAGTAGCTGGACAGTGAAATAAAAAATGGATTTCATCTTCTTCATTTTCCATGCATAATGGACAGATATTTATGTAAGGAGTTGTATTGTATCTATACTTATGTACGAACAAATCGCTTATTCCCATTCTGAGAGAGAGAGAGAGAGAGAGAGAGAGAGAGAGAGAGAGAGAGAGATTTGATTTCTTTATTGTTTAGGCCGGCGGCCCGTCACAAGGTTACAACAATAAGGGGTAGTGGGTGGGGGTGGGGGTGGGGGTGGGGGTGGGGGGTTGGGGGAAAATGGGGAGTCGGGGGTTGGCGATTGGTTACATTGTATTGTATCTATCAATACCAGCAGCCTCAGAAATGGCATTTGTTCGGAAAATCAAAATTTTTGCATGCGTTCTGAACTGAATGGAACATGATACTTTTCGGCGTTATTCAAGATATTGCCTACGATATTTCAAGGCATAATAGATGTACATGGCAACATTTTTTGTTATTAAGTACCCCTGACCATTTATTAGGAAGGTGAAATTGAGTCCTGTGTTATTCATGTGTTTGATATAGATTCCTAGGTACTTTTCTCTTAGATCTGTGATATAGGTAGCAATTGAGTAAGAAATGAGCGTCATCTTCAATTTGATCTGTGCAGAATGGACAGTATATCTCTTCGACGACAAACGCATTACTTCTTAATTCATTCATTCCAAATCTGAACCGAGCAAGTGCTACCCTAAATTTTGTAATTTCGAGAGAGCTCAAGTACTTTTCACATTGGAAATCGTGTTTAATGGTTCTGTACAATGCGAAATGCTCGCTACCACTGATGAGAGAGAGAGAGAGAGAGAGAGAGAGAGAGAGAGAGAGAGAGAGAGAGAGAGAGAGAGAGAGAGAATTGTATGGCCGAGGGTGGCTGGCTTTCTTGAAAAGTGTGCTACTTGCAAATCGACGCAATAGATTTTCGAGAGTCCTTTGACTGCACATTATTCTGCCACAGAGAACCAGACCAAAGCTTCGAACCTGAGCTGTACTTTCGCAAGCTTACCAAAGTTGCGATCTTACAGCAGTAAGTTGGCTACTGAAAGGAGGCCCACCAGGTCTTTGTTAACGAAGAAGTTGGCTGTTTTCAAGCAGACCCAAATCAAAACACTTCGACTGGCTGAACACACAGCTGAAGGTAGATGGTTGAGGCAGAGCAGGTATTCGCTCTCAACAGAACTGGGCTTCTTCAGAAAGCTGACTGGAGAGTCCACAGAGAAAAATCGAACTGCAATTGTACCTCTTCTCTGCAAACCACTTCAGCTGAGGGTGTGGCGGTTGCTATGATATCAGAAGGGCAATACAGGTTCATTAATTCACCCTTGATTGGAGGTCTCATATAAGTTATAACCTGCCACTCCAGATATGTTTATGAAAAGTTGACAAATGACTCCGTAAGGCTTACTGATACATTTCTAACTGCTTAAAACACAGTATCACTCCAAAGCCAGTTCTTGGTTATTTTGATATCCTTACGTATGAGCTTTTCCATGCAGTAATGACATATGGATGTGAAATTATGAAAGGTACACTGGGGGACATATTTGCGCCCGGAGTTGAATATCGATCAGGAGATTTATTGAGAGGAAACGCTCTGTAGATAATGTCCATTCGTGTGGGATATACTTTCATTCACACTGGTGTCTGAAGCAAATCGAAACTTGCGGATATTGCTCATGATATTTAACGTTCTCAGTTATTAGAATCTTTTCATTGTGTTACCAACAGTATCACCATTACTATCAGCACCTCCACCAATGTCACAACTACTGCTAGTACTACATCTACCACTGTTACTGCTGCTGCTGCTGCTGCTGCTGCTGGTGCAGTGATTCCTACTGCTGCGAATGCTTCCACCACTACTATAGCTGCTGCAACCACTTGTGCAACTATTGCACATAATACATCTGACTATTGCGCACTACTACTACTAGTATTACTACTATCGCTACTACTACTACTACTTCTACTACTACTACTACTACTACTACTACTACTACTACTACTACTACTACTACTACTACTACTACTACTACTACTACGACGACGACGACGACGACGACGACCACGACGACGACCACAACGACCACGACGACTTGTGCGACTACTACTACGACTACCACTATGACTACTACTACTACTACATGTAATACTACTACTATTACTACTAATACTACTACTGCTACCTTACCACTATCACTATTACTAATTCTGTCATCACTACCACAGAACCACTACCACTGCACC
>JAWQFJ010026805.1:0-2500 GCA_034096865.1 Theodoxus fluviatilis | reverse complement strand
CCCATTCTTTCACAGAGGACTCTCCTCTCAGCAATGGTCGTGCAGGGGTTGAAGGAGTACTCAGTAGACTCTGTGCAGCCAATCACAATGCTCATGTCCACATCCTCCTCGTCATCAAACTCCATACGTCCAGCAGGCCCAGGTGGGGGGATCACTTTGATCCAGTCGGCTTCCTTGGTGGAAACTTCTGTGGATGGAGCAAATGAGACCTTCTTGGCGCGCTTGGGTTTTGGTGGGGCAGTTGCTTCACATTGGCCTTCTGTGCGCTCTGAGGTTTGAGAAGCAGTCGCTGATTCTTGTGATGAGGGGGGTGCTGAGTCTGGTGCTGATCCTTGAGAAGAAGCTGGAGCGGATTCTTGAGAAGAGGCGAACACTGAAGCAGGTCTCTTCTTGGGTTGACGTGATTTGTAGTTGGCTGGTGCGTCTGGAAGGTCCAGATGGGGGAACTCTTCTTGTGGGTTGTGGTACAATTTCAGGTTGCTTGCATTCACCTGTTGGGCCAGTACCTTACCCTCTTCAGTCATCAGCGTGTATCTAGATTTCTTGGCATCCACAGACACGATTGTGTAGGGCCCCATGAACTGGTAGTCCATTTTGCCACCCTTCCTGCCGCTGTGCATCATGTTCCGCTTCATAACCTTGGTACCCACTTCAAGGGGCTTGCCTGCCTGGTGTCTTCTATCAAAATAGTCCTTCTGGACGCTCTGCTCCTTGGCAATGTTCTGGGACACAGTTTTGAACATTTCTTCAAGGATGGCCTTTGCTGACTCGAAAATCTCCTCTTGGCTGACTTCCTGTTGTTCAGATTCAAGTTGCTTCTCCAGGTTGCGCGCCTCCTCTTCTGAGATGTCATCCCCCTCAGGTTTGTTGTGCAGTAGATCAACTGGCAGCGTCATCTTGCGTCCAAACATTATCTCAAAGGGAGATCTGCCTGTTGCCCGCCTTCTGGACGCTCTGAAGGAGTAGGCTATGGCGTCAAGAAGTTTATACCAGTCACTGGGTTGGTCTTGGACTGATTTCCTCAGAGCTGTAAGGGTGCTGGCATTCTGGCGTTCACAAAGTCCATTGGCCTGTGGATGGTATGCCCCTGTGATGCGGTGGTGCAGGCCAGTAAGGCCATACAGACGGTCAGACACTGCATTGCAGAATTCTCTGCCCTGATCTGTGATATGTATTTTGGTGGGGCCATACCTGCACATTAATGAGAAGAGGCAGTTTCCAACAGATTCAGCAGTTTTGTTCTTAAGGACAAACAGTTCTACCCACTTGGAGAAGTAATCAATGGCAGTGAACACATACAGATGGCCTTCTGGACTCTCAGGGAAGGGGCCCATGAGATCGATGCCAATTTGCTGCCACACTCCTTGAGGAACAGGGATGGGTTGCAGAGTCTGCTTTCCCTTCTCCAACTTGCTCACCTTGTTGCGCTGACACTCTGTACAGGATTTGATGTACTTCTTGACGTCTTGTGTGATACGCGGCCAAAAGTATCTGGTGGAGAGGTGATTTGCCAGAGTGTTCCAACCCAGGTGGCCACCAAGCGCTTTTGATTCTTTTGATGTGCCAATTCCACTGTGGATGCACTGGATGATGGTCAGCTGCTCCTTCGGGTCGGCCACTACCGCCAGATTCTTCCCACTCTTCTTGAACATCAACTTGTTTCCATTCAGGAAATACTTGTGGCGTGCTTGGAAAATTAATTTGTTCTTGGCCTTCCGGTCGCTGAAGGTGGGGAGGGTACCATCAAGTAGGAACTTCCTTGTTTGCTCCACCCTGCGTGCCCATTCATCAGAAGGGAGGGGGGCCCTGATGGTGCCATTCCATCGTTTTCTACCATCAGAGCACTTCTGGGTCTGGGTAGACTGTTTGTCAAAGTCCTCCAAGGAATCATCGTCAGAAGGTACATACTCTGAATCTCCTGTGTCCTTCTGGTCGCTTGAAGAAGTAGACTGTGTAGAAGATGTTGTTGTTGAAACACTGGCCTTCTGTTCGCTGGAATCACTGGATACAGGCTGGCTTGGCACAGAAATTTCCACTTCTTTGCCTTGATTCAACTGTTCCCAGATATGATCTGGGATATCAAAAACAATACTCCCGTCATCTAGCACTTCTCTCTCCATTTTACAGAATCTTGATCTCCGTCTAGAAGGTTTGATGTAAGCTGACGCGCTATTGCGCCACAAAGTGTAACTAGCCTTAGTGAACATTTGTTTGTCACAGGCGTGGGAAAACTCACGCGCTGGAGTACAGTAAATTGTAACTCAGTGAATTTTGACACGGAATGATGCAGACAGAATATTAGTGAAGCCATTTGGGCCTTCTGTGCGTGAATGCATCATAAACAAAGAGATAAACAGGTAGGTGAGAAGAGATTTATTGCACAACCTCATCAAAGTGTGAGAAACTCATCAAAATATGTTTAGAAAAAGTCGTAAAGTCAAACATTTATGTGGGCTAATGACCTTCTAGACGGTTCCGAAATATCCTGGTGGTTCCCAAA
>JAWQFJ010026804.1:22500-38984 GCA_034096865.1 Theodoxus fluviatilis | reverse complement strand
TGCTGCCATTGGCAATCTGCTTGCAACGCACGATCAAATTTACACATAAAATGTCAGCATGCAGCGAAGTGGAAAGTGAAACTCACGAAGCCCTTTCATTAATACATGTCATTCAAAGTATGAGAAGTCTTTGACAATTACTAGCACAGGCACATTACACACATACATGTAACTTATCAGGCCTGCAAAAACACTGCAATTGAACACTCGCACACACATGCGCACATGCATTTGCATGGTCACGCATGGATGCACACACATGCACTAACACAGTGAGTGAGTGACACCTGCCTATAGGACAGCGGATGAGGGCTGGCATTTCCAGAGTGCAGGCCTGACCTTCGGTGCTCGTGAAGTTCGTGCTGAACGCCTGAAATGAAAGAAAAGGTAAATACGCCATTTCTTATTGCGACTTTTCACCCACTCGTGGTGCTCAAACCGCACACTTTTACCCCCGGTTCTTTAGGCACTCCAACACATCTCAACTCCCTGTGGGGAGCATACAACCATGCTAAGGATAAACGCACCAAAGGAGACCACTACCAAATCATCAGATAATGCGGAACACTACTTCCTGGTCGAAACCAAAGTGGAGCAAACGTCTTGTGTTGCGCTTTTAACTGGCGAGGAAATCTGAAGGTAAAGTGACGAGTGAAACACTCAACTGTCTCGGTTGCCTACAACATCAAACAAGTACGGATTCCATGGAGCTGCAACGAAACCCTTGCCCACGGCGACAGGGTCATTATGAAGGAAAAAGTCTGCTTGCTCCTCCTTTAACTTAAGAGTAAAATGAGAGTTGCTGGTGATCTCCAACGCCAAGAAAGAATCTTCAGAAAGACAACAGAAGTACAGATAACGACAGCGTGAAAACAGCATGGAAATACACATTGCTTTGCTGTTTGATAAAGACGCAATGAGAATGAAAACAATCAAATGTGTGACATTTCAGTGTTGAAAAACATTGCGACAGCCTTTCGGTGAGTTTTGAGATGACCTCTCCAGTAATTGTTGAAGGCGGGAAACGCAACATGATGGGAATGTAATATAAATTAGGTTAGAAGATGGGTTGCTCATCTAGGTTTTAATTGGTAAGATGCAGCCAATACTGATTTTACACCTTTTGGATAATTAATTAAGCAGGTAGTTGATTGGATGGTTGGCGAGGACTTCTTGTTTAGTGATTCATAAATTTTGGCTGGAACCGGAACAGGAAGTCCGCCATGTTGTCTTGCTGTGAATAAATATGAAGTCTTTTAATTGGTATTAATTATCACTTAGCTGTCCCAGCATGCTTTGCAGGACAGAAGGCTATAAATTGGGTTGCACTTGGACCCCCAGTGCCATTCATTTAAGTAGCCGTTTCAGAGAGGCTGAAAACCGGCCCACAGACTTCAAGCCCAGCGCTTTTCCCTTGCCTTGGCTGTATGTAAACCGCTGTGTGATTGTTTGCTCTGCTCTATCACCCGTCTGCCCTCCTCGGTAGTGAAGAGTTAGGAGATGACCCCTTCACTTGAACACCATCCTGTAGTGGACGATAATGGATGTCTACGTACTGTTCATGCCTGGATTCTCCAACCGTCGCTCTCCTTCAGCTACACTTCATCGCCTTTACCCCTCGTCTGGAGACTGAACTTATGCCTCTCCCTTCAGAGACTGTTTTCGTCTTGTCCCCAGGAGGTGTGAAGATTGCCTCCAATGGTGTAAGCGTTATGAACATTTGCTGTCATACTTTTGATTGACTTGATGATTCACAATTCATTTTGATCTGCCTTCTGTTTGGGGTTGTGGAATTGTGTGTGAAGAAGTGTGAAGTGAACAAAGTTGTTTTTCTTTTTTGTGAGTTTTAATTCACTTTTATGAGGCTAGAAAGGACCTATTTCTTTATATAAAATTCAATAATTATTCCTTCTCCACTTCTTGTATTGTGTTTCTATGAAGAGAATGACGAATGCATCTCTTGGCGTGTGCAATAGCCCCAAGACACTGATTTATTGTTTTTGGAATCGGGGTATTGATGATAATTTCAGTGTCTCTGCATGTGCCAGCGTGACACAAACAGTTATACAAATAAAGAAGCGTGGACAGCAACCGACATGTATTCTTTCGTGAGCATAGATGGCCCTGAAAAGGGCCGTTTGCAGGTGAACGTACACCAAGGGGGGTAGAGCCTCCCGCCCCGGGACGTAGAGCGCCGAGTCACCAGGACGTGCTCACGAAAGAATACATGTCGGTTGCTGTCCACGCTTCTTTATTTGTCTAGCAGTATTTCGACCGACCCCGGCACCTCATTCTGTACTGAAACAAACAGTTATAGTTATATTCAGATGCGACCTACTCCTCAGCGGACATTCCACTTGATAGCTGAGTGTCCAAACCATGTGTTCCCAGGTATTTGTGCACGGTGATTTTGCGCGTTAGAGGTGT
Source organism: Theodoxus fluviatilis (assembly GCA_034096865.1). Taxonomy (NCBI): domain Eukaryota; kingdom Metazoa; phylum Mollusca; class Gastropoda; order Cycloneritida; family Neritidae; genus Theodoxus; species Theodoxus fluviatilis. The sequence goes on along the minus strand of JAWQFJ010026804.1, from coordinate 36,557 downwards.
GTACGAATCCCTTGTCCACGGACTGTACAGACAAAGGTGCACGTGTGGCTGCACTTAGAACTCAGGCAAAGGATGAGATCTGTCCATGAGTCTTGTATCTAGTTACTTACATCAGTGCTTTGTTTACTTACATCAATGCTTTGTTTACCTACAGTAATGCTGTGTTTACTTACATCAGTGCTTTGTTTACTTACATCAGTGCTTTGTTTACTTACATCAATGCTTTGTTTACTTAAAGTAATGCTGTGTTTACTTACATAAATGCTTTGTTTACTTACAGCTATGCTTTGTTTACTTACACTGATGTTTTGTTTACTTACATAAGTGCTTTGTTTACTTACATCACTGCTTTTTTTACTCACGGTAATGCTGTGTTTACTTACATAAATGTTTTGTTTACTTACACTAATGCTTTGTTTACTTACATCAATGCTTTATTAACTTACACCAATGCTGTGTTTACTTACATCAATGCTTTGTTTACTTATAGCAATGCTTTGTTTACCTATATCAATGCTTCGTGTACTTATATCAATGCTTTGTTTCCTTACACCAATGATTTGTTTACTTACATCAATGCTTTGTTTACTAACACCAATGCTTTGTTTACTTATGTCAATGCTGTGTTTACTTACACCAATGCTTTGTTTACTTACATCAATGCTTTGTTTACTAACACCAATGCTGTGTTTACTTACATCAATGCTTTTTTTACTTACACCAATGTTTTGTTTACTTATATCAATTATGTGTTTACTAACACCAATGCTGTGTTTACTTACATCAATGCTTTGTTTACTAACACCAATGCTGTGTTTACTTACATCAAAGCTTTGTTTGCTTTCCTTACTTCACATTGAGCACTATCATGCATGATCGTGCTTGGTACCCTGGCGCAACCAAATTCTTACGGTTTCTTGTTCACTATGAAAATTGACAGACACAAATACTCTCTCTCTCTCTCTCTCTCTCTCTCTCTCTCTCTCTCTCTCTCTCTCTCTCTCATGTCACCATTGGTTTAACTCGAGTATACCATGTACAGGAAGTACTATAAACAAATGATTAAAGAAAAGAAGTCATGTCATAGGGAGATGGTCATATTGCGCATCTTGAAGAGCACAAATGATTCTGCTAAGTTCTGGCAGGAGATTAGACTTCTGGGTGCTAAGAGATTCTCTGTTAGCCGTATATCTGGCGTTTCAAGTTGCGCACCAACTACCCTGAAGGACTGAATGTGTTAGACTGAGAGAGATAGATGGATGGAACTATGAACACTTAGAGAGAGAGTTAGAGAGAGAGTTAGAGATAGAAAGTTGAAGGGAGACAGAGAGATATAGAGAGAGAGATAGAGAAAGAGAGAGGGAGAGAGAGAGAGTTATAGAGAGAAAGTTAAAGATATAGAGATAAATAGAGAGAGAGAGAGAGAGAGAGAGAGAGAGAGAGAGAGAGAGAGAGAGAGAGAGAGAGGAGAGTTTTGAGTGCCTACGTCATGTCATTCTTAAGTTTTTTTACGTCACCTGTTGCATCATTTATGTTTGTCTGTAACGTTCACTGAAGAAGGGCGTGTGCCCGAAAGACTTTGATTTTGGTGTTTGTCGTGTGTTTGTTTCTTATTGATAGTTAGCCGTATATCTTGTAACATATGGTTAAATCACTTTCGGGAAGTTTTCCAGTCTGCTGCTAGTGTTCATCATCCGGACGGAGATTGTTGAGTTTGCTACTGTGTCGTCCGAGGAAGAACTGTCGTTTCTGAATGCCGATATCACTGACGAAGAAATTGTTACAGCTATAAAAAAGCTTAAAGGGGGTAAGGTGGGTGGTCAGGACGAAATACTAGCTGAAATGTTGAAATGTACATCGCAATCCTTTATACCAACGATATGTACATTTTTCAATCTGATATTCTCCAAAGGCCAGTATCCCAAAGCATGGACAAACTCTATCGTTGTACCTATATACAAAAAAGGCGACCCAACTAATCCAGATAACTACAGAGGTATATGTTTAACTAGTATTTTTGCAAGGTCTTCACTTCCATACTTACCGAGAGGCTGATGTCCTGGGCGGAGGCGAACGATCTGATAGTGGAGGAACAGGCCGGTTTCCGAAGAGGGTATTCCACCGTTGATAATATGTTCGTTCTTCACAGTATTGTACAAAAATATCTTGCCAGGAGACGTAAGCTGTACACGGCTTTCGTCGATTTTAAGAAGGCCTTTGATTCGGTGGACAGGGAAGCGTTGTGGGAGGTACTGAGAATGCATGGGATGAGAGCTAGGATGTTGAAAATGATTCAGGGCATGTATTCCTCAGTTTGGTATTGTGCAAGATGCAATGGACGATGTACTGATCGGTTTGAGTGCAAACGGGGCCTGAAACAAGGTTGCAAAACCAGTCCAATTATATTTTTTCTACTTATCACGTATGTAGCTAAGATGGTGATTCAAAACGGCAAACATGGTGTTCAGCTGATGCCCGATTTTGTAGCTGTGTACTTACTCCTGTTTGCTGATGATATTGTACTTATCGCAGACACCCCTATTGGTCTGCAGAATTAGCTCAGTGTACTAGTGGAAGAAGCAAGCAAGCTCGGTTTGGTTGTGAATTCCGATGAAAACAAGGTTTTAGTGTTCCGAAATGGTGGGTTTCTTGCCGAGCATGAAAAATGGGTATTAGATGGCAAGAGGTTGGAGGTCGTGAATGAATACAATATCTAGGAGCAATTTTCTCAACACGATTGTCATATAAAACTTTACAACTAGACCTGGTGCAGAGGGCAAAAGCGGGTTTGCTCCAGGTAATCAAGTGTGTAAAAAGATTGGGTGATGTTTCGCCTAACGTCTTCTTTAAACTTTTTGATGCACAAATATCTCCTATCCTCATGTACTCTTCAGAATTGTGGGGTCTCTATGACTGTTCGAATGTGGAAATCATTCACTTACAGGCCTTGAAACGGTTTTTACACTTACCTACTCAGGCACTCAATGTAAATGCCTATGGCGAAACAGGCAGATTTTCTTTATACATAAATGCTAGGATACGTGCAATTAGATATTGGTTACGAATCTTACAAATGGACCTAACTAGATATCCTCGTAAGGTATACAACATGCTGCTACATTCTGGAGAGAAAAATTGGGCACAGGATATACAAACATTGCTGTGTAAACATAATTTAGAATGTTTTTGGAGATTGCAATATGTAGTGAATAAGAAGCAATTCCTAAAGGAGCTGCGGGAACGTCTAATAACCGAATATGTACAAGTTTGGTACAATTCCCTTGGAAGTAGTGAAAGTTATACCTTTTATAGGCAATTCAAATGTGTTTTCAGCCGGGAACAGTATTTGTGCACGATTGATCGGCGAATCCTCAAAGATGTATTTGTCCGTTTTCGTGCCGGTTTTAGCGATTTAATCATCCACAGACACCGATTCACAAATGATTATCAACGATCTTTCCTTTGTCCATCATGCACCGAGGAAGATGAAGATGAGATTCCTTTCCTGTTTAGATTCCCGGCCTACGCAGATATAAGGCAAAATTAGGTATTTAATTTGTTTGATGTACCTAAACTTGTTGATATTGCGATGGTGCTGGCATCCGACAATGTCAATACGATCAGATCTGTGGCACTGTACTTGCTGCGTGCATTTAGGAGAAGAGATGCCGTCAGCACAACCAGAGTGATTTAAAAACAATTATGTTGTGATGGGCCAGATGCCTAAACAAATAACGTATTTCGTTCGTTCGTTCGTTCGTTATCTCTCTCTCTCTCCCTCTCTCTCTCTCTCTCTCTCTCTCTCTCTCTCTCTCTGTGTGTGTGTGTGTGTGTGTGTGTGTGTGTGTGTGTGTGTGTGTGTACGCGCCCGTGTGTGCACATGTACATGTGTGTTCGTGTGCGTGTGTGTGTGCGCGCGCCTGTATGCGTGTACATGTGCACACGTGTGTGTGTGTGTATGTGTGTGTGTGTGTGTGTAGCTCTCTTTTGTCCGTTCAAAATAATTGTTATAATTCTACTCTACTGAAGTGAACCAGTAGCCTTAGCAAGTCCATTTTCATTCCATTTTTTCCTTCCTGCCTTTCTTCCAGTCTGCCTGCCTCCCTGATTGACCTCCCTCTCTCTCTCTCTCTCTCTCTCTCTCTCTCTCTCTCTCTCTCTCTCTCTCTCTCTCTCTCTCTCTCTCTCTCTCTCTCTCTCTCTCTCTTTCTCTCTCTCTCTCTCTTCTCTCTCTCTCTCTCTCTCTCTCTCTCTCTCTCTCTCTCTCTCTCTCTCCACTCATACACGCACGAACATGCGCCAGAGTGCAACACACATTTATAGACACACAAGTCATAGTAGACACGCTAGTGCAGGCCACGGTTTGCTTTGTGAAAGGCTTAATCTCTTTTATCAGAAGTATCCCGTGCAGATGAGTTAAAAAATCGTTTAATGATAATCTTCTATAGTTTTTTCACAGCAAGAAAAGTAAAAAAGAAACAACAGAGCATTTGTGTCTTTCTACGGTAGAGGTTGTGTAGTGGAAGACACTGTTACATGAGAACATTGAGGCTGTTCTATAGAGTCCAATAATCCTACGTTGCCATAGCGACAACAAGCTCGAGACGCCACACGGTGGAGGTTCCAAAGCGATGAAGAAGATGACCTTCGACACCCACCTTGTCTGACGTTGTGATGTTTCCATGGACACCACAGCTTGTGGGGAGTTGGCGCTTGTCTCGCCCAGGCACTCACACCTCCCGTCAGGACGGAAGTAGTTGTAGGAGACACTTCCAGTCACGTTACTGCACTTCCGGTCACACATGGAGAGGCCCAGTCCAAAGAGGGAAGTAAGGGCGGGGACCTGAAAACGTCACGTCCTTGTCAATGCCAGGTCAGAATGTCGGGTGCGCTCACTGGACAAGAACAGGAAGTGAGGGGGAGTGGAGGGGAGGGGTACGGTGAGTGTTATATTGATATGCACGGTTCGAGAATGACGTGGCAGACAAATGCGACAAGAAACACATACGCTAAGGTGTCGACAGAAATCGGAGCACTCAGCAGAGCTCATATTAGTCTAGCAATGAGCATGCTGTCCCTCTAAAAAAAGGGGGAATTCTTGTGACGTGTGTGTAAACAAAGCACTGACCAATTGACAGACAAGCTAAAGGATCGACCGTTCAGTCAGCCAGCCAGCCGGTTAGACAAGCAAGCAAGCATTCAACCAACCAATCAACTAGCCGAATAACAGACTGACCATGTAAAATATACCAAGCAAACGACCAGCCAGAGCAGGCCAACCAACCAGCCAGCCAGCCAGTCAGCCAACCAGCCAGCGAGCGTGCCAGCCAGCCAGCCAGCCAGAACGCCAGGCAACCAGGCAGTCAAGTAACCAACCAGTCTAGCGAGTAACAAGCAACCAACCCACCATCCAAGCAACCAACCACTCATCCAAGCAACCAACGAGTACATCTATATGCTCAGTCACGCGTACCTGTAGGTAGGTGTTTCTGTGGACAGTGACGTCACCAGCATAGTCACACAGGAAGGCCGTCACGCCGTGCCACAGAAAGGCAAGCACCAGTGACGTCACACACGTCTCCATTGCAAACTGCGGAGACACAAGAAATGCAAAGGCTAACATTTCGTCTTTCTGTGTGGGGTGTGTGTATGTGTGTGTGTGTGTGTGTGTGTGTGTGCGTGCGTGTGTGTGTATGCGTGTGTTTGTGTGTGGGTGTGTGTGTGTGTGCGTGTGTGTGTATGCGTGTGTTTGTGTATGCGTGTGCATGTGTGTATGTGTGTGAGTGCGTGCGTGCGTGCGTGCAAATCTATGTGTGTTTGTACGCTTGCTTGCTTGCAAATGTGTGGGTGTGCGCACGCGCGCGTGTGTATGTCTGTCAGAAGACCGGTATATGTGTATGACTTTGTGTGTGCGGGCGCGCACACATATGTGTGTTTACGCGTGTGTGTTTATCTGCCGGACAGTTTGTTGTGCACGCGCATGTGTGTGTTGAGTGAGACGCTTAAAGCTGTTATTGTCTTTAGGCCGACCCCCCTTCACAACTGACAAGATTACATGTCAACTACGTGATGGACAATTACCAGCAGTGATTAAGTTTGACTTTGGAGGAAAATTTTATTTTCCCGGTGATTGAGAGTGTAGTATGCATGCAATCCACAGCTCATGTGTGTTATTCTCGGCGAATTCATTGGTTGCGCACATGTACTATACGTGGCTATGTACATGTGTTTTTGGAGATACTTCATCCTAAAATCTGCATAGTTAGAACACTTTCATAATATATATAAAATCATCGTTTTACTACGCGGCTTTATTTATCTGGATGTAAAAATGTTACCCTTTAGATCGTTTAGATTGTATCTAGATCTTACGATGGCATTGCGACGTTTCTGAATTGTAACTGCTCTCCATTCACAATCGTGGTGCTGCTCGTGTTATGACATATTAAAAAAACACATTAAAGAAAATGGGCAAGTAGAGAACCCTGCAAACATACACATTTTATCATGATAGTGGTGTCACTAGCAAAAAATAATCAACACAATTTTACAGACAGGAGACAGAAATAGACGGAAAAGGGTGTTTGGCTGTCGGCTAGGAGACTTCAAGGACACAAAACAATCACACATGTAAGTGCCAACAGTCACAAGTTAAAAAGGAAAAATAATATTTGCAGGATGTCTCAACCCGTGCGGACCAGTGCAGGGAAAGGAGCTGCCACTTCGGGTTTATCTTGTCAACTGAGGCCAGGAATAAGTGGTGAGACTGCTCATCTGATTTTGGGAGATCAGAGGACGACATGCAAAAGGGTACAAAATTAATATGTTATTTTAAATTAATCCGAGGTGGGTTTGAATGTAGAGTACCAATGGAATATTTCATTCTCATGCCGCTCTTGATTTGGCCAAGCTCTAAACATTTGTTTTCGTGCTCTTAATAACTCTGTTTCATTCCCAATACCACCAGTTAACCACAAGTTGGCAAACCCAAATGTGGATTAACAATTCTCAGCAAGAGTTAAGCAATTTATATATCTAGGTAAGATAATTTTTAAAGCGGAAGACAAGTTTCCTTAGGTTACCTACTGGCTGGCATTTTGCACACTTTCAGTCAGTATTTGATGGCACTCGTGCACTCTTAAAATAAATAGACATGGTATATCTTTCTAGATCGCCATAAACCCTGTCATTGGAGTTATTTTTTCTCTACAAGATCATGCTCTATACTATCGAGCCATGATATAGCATAGTAGAAGTGATTGATCTGTGAGTCAAACATCAAAGGATATACTGTCGTGATTTGACTGTTTACTCCACATTTTCTTCTGTCTATGTTTTTCTTCGGTTGCTAAGTCAGCTAGATGGACATTTGAGGACAGCCTTGTAATACGAGAAAGTCCTAAATGCGTGTAGCCTTCTACCGACCAGAGGCCATCCCTCCCTATGATCCATGTGGCCTCCTTTCCTAAACACAATCAGCATGATTTTTTTCGAGTTGACCCTCAGATTCAAGAACTGAGACACATGGGCTAAGTTGTTCAACTGATGTCACTGTCGAAAAGACATCGTCGACAGATAACAGGGAAAAGATTAAGGCACATAAAAGTAAGAGCTGGACCCCATGTTTCCCTAACTTTTTTACACTGAACGTCACAATGCAGACATACTGGGGGGAAAGTCGGGCTTTCTATTGCCACCTTCTTCACGCCCAAAGGACACTAGAAGAAGTATAACAATGTTAATCCGTCTTACACGAGCTTCTACGTTTGCATTGATAGCTATCAATATGCTAATGAATTGGGTTGTAAGGCCAGAGTTCTTTATGATTTTCCTACGATGCCATATGTCGACTGAATGGAGTGCTGTTTCAAAGTCGACAAAACTGCAAAACACTTTCCCAGACCATCACCTTACACATGTTTTAGGACCTTACAATGAAGAGTACAAACGTAGTTGAGTATTGGGCGTGTACACGCAGAGAGAGAGAGAGAGAGAGAGAGAGAGAGAGAGAGAGAGAGAGAGAGAGAGAGAGAACTTTATTGTACAAGGGTAGTGAATTAGGCAGTAGTGCCTTTCTTACATTCAGCCCTTGAGACAAATTATTCAAATGTGGTAGAGAGAGAGAGAGAGAGAGAGAGAGAGAGAGAGAGAGAGAGAGAGAAAGACAGAGACAGAGAGAGAGACAGAGAGAGAGACAGAGAGAGAGACAGAGAGAGAGACAGAGAGAGAGACAGAGAGAGACAGAGAGAGACAGAGAGAGACAGAGAGAGACAGAGAGAGAGACAGAGAGAGAGAGAAGACAGAGAGAGACAGAGAGAGAGACAAAGAGAGAGAGAGAGAGAGAGAGAGAGAGAGAGAGAGAGAGAGAGAGAGAGAGAGAGAGAGAGAGAGATCGAACTCTTTTATTTTGGCCAGCCGCCCGTAACGTGGCAAGAAAAAAAAACTAGCTCAGTTCATTTTTATTGCAGTGATTAATCAAATAATTGTAAATTGTAGAATTTTCAGGATACAAACATTATGGTCCCATTGGAAAGCTTAAACTCTCAGCTTTCAAATGATACCAGCAGCTCCAAAAAGTAGAAAACGGACATATGACCCGTTTTGAGATGCCTTCATATTTCTGTTTTACATGTTTGACAGTGTCATTTGAAAATTCGATACTCAATAGTTGGGCCAATATCTAGCTAACCTCCATGTGTTTAAATTTTCGTTATTTTGGATATAGTGCGCTCCTGCTCATAAGTTCCTTCTCTCTCAGAGTTAACGCATAATGTATGAACATCGCTACGTCCCTAGTTAAACTTGGATCAGATCTCTCCATCAAATACATACATCCCGTTTGGTTGTGACTTTTCAGATGCCGTTTTATATATCGTTTTCTAAGGTCATCATAAACAGGGCAAAATAAGAGGAAATATTCTTCATTTTCATAAGTTGCACAAAAGGCGCACTTAGTATCCAAGTGTTGCTGATTGATGTACTTCTTGTTTGACAGCAGATCATTAATTCCACAGCGAAAACGCACAAAGGCATCCCGGAATTTCTTAATGGTGAGACTAAATAGATAATCTTCTGTACCAAACTGATCTTTGAAAGACGTATACCAATCATATCTGGCACTGGTTGTACATTTTCGGTGCCATATTTGGTCAAAAGTGTCTTGTAGCCTCTGTTTAAATTGCTTCAGAAAGGACATTTTGTTTCTGACCCCCTTGTTTAGCCATACGTAGGAGAAGCCATACTTACATAAACATTTTCTAATATGTTCCACCCAGTTTAGATTATGTGAAATATTTCAGCTTTGCAGCATATGCCTGTTTGGGTAATCTTGTAGATAACATAGAAGAAAGCCTGAGCCAGTATTGTACTGCCCTACTGATGGGCGAGACAGAGGGTATCTTCCAAGATCCCCGTACACCACGTGATTTGGTGTCCATGTGTCCAAACCGAGAAATCTCTTGCAGGCGAACGTATGAACCTTCTCGATTTTATCTGCATTACCTAGGCCCCATATCTCGGAGCCATAGAGTAAAGTCGACTGCACCTGCGAGTCGAAGAGCTTAAAAACCACTTTTGGGCCAAAGGTGTGTAGGCTCCACAGAGCCTTCAAAATTTAGACAGACTTCAGTTTTCCATTTGCGGCCAGATCTTGAGTACACATGTTCATAGATAACTTGTGGAAAAGCCAAAGCCAAGGTACTTATACTGGTTGACTACTTCTAGAGTCCTATTGTCAAGAAACCATTTTCCCCTTTCGCTAAGTGACCACCCTTACGAAAAACCATAACTTTAGTTTTTCCTATGTTGATTTTAAGACCTAATGACTGGGACACATTGCTCAAGTTATCTAATTGATTTTGTAGTCCAGAAGGAGTGGTCGAGAGAAGAGCTACGTCATCTGCAAATAAGAGAAAATAGAGTTCTCTCGTTCCTGGCAGAAGCTGGAGGTAATGTTTACCGTACATGCGGACGTAGTCTGCAACCGAGTTCATGTACAGAGCGAATATTATCGGGCTCTTCAAGGCTCCTTGCTTCACGCCTGCTGGGCATTTGAAGAAATCTGATAATGTCCATTTCCACCTGACACATGCCTGGACATTAGCATATATAGCCTTCAACATTCTAATGAATTTTGCTGAAAGACCTACGTCTTCGAGGGCATGCCAGAGAAGATTCCGGTTCACATAATCAAAAGCCTTCTCATAGTTCCGCGTCAGTCGCCGTTGACACACTTGAGGATTATGGAATACAGCGTGAAAATGTGGTCAACTTTTGAGTGATCCAGCCTGAAGCCTGCCTGTTCGGGACAGATTTTGCTTTGGGCCTCCACCCAGAGGCGTAAACGACTGGTCAGTATGGAAGAAAATATCTTGCTAAGCGTGCTTAGCAAAGACATACCTCGATAGTTGTTTAGATCTGATCTAGATCCTTTTTTAAACAGCGGAATTATGACAGAACTAGACCATTCGTTTGGAAAGGACTGTGTCAAATAATGTATTAAATACCTTTGTCAAGATAGGTCCACTCAAGTCACATTCTTGCCTATAACAGTCACGCAGTCTTTGCTTGAATAAGCGGATACAAGGTTTTACATTCACCCACACATAGCCAAAACCGTACTTGGATAAGCATTGCGCTATTTCTTTCGTCCAATTCCGCTTATTGGCTATATTCTCTTGTAGCATCATTAAATGCGCCTGCTTTGGTAGTTTTTCAGATGACATCCTACACAGTCGTAGCCAATACTTAACCGCTCGTACCATGGTGTTAATATATAAAGGGTATCTGCCCAGTTTGCCACAGCATGTAGCATTAGGCGTTTTAACTGTGACATTTAGGAATCGCTTACATGCGTATATGTGGGTCTTTTCTATGCTTTCTCTCCTCTCCAGTCCCCACAACGCAGAACCATGTAGTAACGAAGGTTGGGCCTGGGCATCAAACAATCGAAAAAATACTGCTACATTCATTGTGTGTAGATTATACATTGTTTTCAGCAGCTGTACAATCTTCTTCTTGGCTTTTACAGAGAGGCAGTCAACCGCAGAAAAAAACCTAATAATTTCGTAGTGAACACAATACCCAGGTACTTATATTGGTTGACGACCTCAAGATCCCTGCCTCCAATGGCCCATCTTTCACCTCGCCCCAGAAATCTCTCCCTGCGAAAGACCATGACCTTAGTTTTGTTAGTGTTGATACGAAAGCCCAGTCTCTCAGATGCATGGTAGAGACTATCTATCTGGCGTAGAGAGAGAGAGAGAGAGAGAGAGAGAGAGAGAGAGAGAGGGAGGGAGAGAACTAAACTGAATTGAACTGGTTTATTGAGGCCATCAGTCCATTGCATGTACAGGTATGTGAAAAAATAACTACATCAAGCACTAATATATTGTATAATGTATTGAGACAAAAGAAGTAGGGAGACTCTTGTCCAACTTCAGAAATGCATTGCAGAGCTTTCGGGGCCAAATAGACTCCTTCGTCAGTGCAGTGAAAGGCTATGTGCGATCGTGTAAATGAGGCCCTGCGAAGGCCCCAACACCTCTTGGCGGAGAATCCCTACCTCTCCGAGGTGTTCCCAGTTTCTCCTCTCCTGGCGTTCAAGCAACCACCTAAGCTGAAGCAGTTATTGGTACGGAGCCAACTTCCACCTCTCAGCCCTGCCAGCCCCGGAAGCGTGCAACCCTGCAACACCTCCCGCTGTCTCACGTGCAACATTATCTGCCCAGACTCCACCGTCACCCGAGACAAGACTACCTACCACATCAAGGGACACTACACCTGCGGCTCCAACAATCTGGTATACCTGATCAGATGCCGCAAAGAGTGCCCTGATGCCTGGTACATCGGTGAGACGGGACACACACTGAGACAGCGGATGAACGGGCAGGGCCACTATCAGGAATCACGGTCCACTCCCGGTTGCGGAGCTCTTCAGCAGGCAAGGCCACACCGCGGTCGATCTGAGAGTGAGTGTGCTCACGGGACACCTGCAAGACCCACAACGGAGACGTATGGTCGAGCAGCAGCTCATCGGGTTTTTCGGCACCCACGAGGCTGGACTGAACCGTGACCTAGGGTTCATGAGCCACTACAAGTGACTCCCGTGCCCCCACGCTTCTTGGGATTCACTCACTCTTTGTGGCCTTGCTCTGATATGCCTTTCCCGTGCATAGCACCGCCTGGCGCGTGCCCCCCGTGACTCTTTCTACGCGTGTGCGGTTGTTCCTGCAGCCATACAGGTCTGTTGACCTCTGACTCTGAGTGTGGGTTCTCCTTTTCCCGAGACCCACTTGCGGACTACGACCCCCCTGCTTTGTCACCCCACCCCCTTTCCCGTTACGATGTTCTCACCCGCAGCCACTGTTGCTGCCTGTACCCCGTGCCGCATACCCCACGCACTCGAGTGTTTGTGAACTGTTATCACAGGGCCTTATTTACACGATCGCACATAGCCTTTCACTGCACTGACGAAGGAGCCTACTTGGCCCCGAAAGCTCTGCAATGAATTTCTGAAGTTGGACAAGAGTCTCCCTACTTCTTTTGTCTCGCCTACGAGTCCAACACCGGCCTCCTTACTTCAAGATTGTATAATGTATTATGTACGTATATTGCGCGCACTTCTAGCCCAAAGTTGACGTGTAAAATGTTGTAGTTTGCAGGTACCAAGCTGTTTATGACTGACTGATCACAGGGCTTCAGCCATGTTTCTGTCAAGGCAAGGACGTCGATGTCGTTTTCAAAGATGTAGGCATGGATGACATCGGCTTTTGATTTTACAGATCATGCATTTAGCAGGCAGACGTTGAAAGATCTGATATTCTCCGGATCGTCGGTTATTGTCGTGGAATCATGGATCTTTATCAAGTTCCTGTGGTCGATACCTGCGAATTTCCAGAAAGCCTTGCGGCAAGTAAGACTGTTGCATTTGCCCCGTAATCCCACTTGTACGGATATGCGTCTCTGGCCTCCTCTTGTCCCGCGTTTTGTAGGAGGAATCCTTGCAATGCCGAGTTGGTGAATATGCGTCCATAGCTTATTCTCCAAACGGTCAGGGTGGCAGTTTTGAAGTCGGAGAAGATCGCGACGTTCGTAAGCGTGCATTGTGTGTCAGGCCTCGAATGAACTCGAACTCGCTACTGTAGCAAGAAACCCGTTGAATTACACAATTGCTTCAAATGAACCATTCCAGGTGTCCTTTTTCGGGGAAACTTTTCACAGTTTGGTAAACATTATCCTTGTTCATACTCATCCAAAAATTAGAGAAGGAATATCCACACTGAACAACATACTTTTACCAATTTCACGGGAGCAGATATACACGCTGCCTCACAGGGCGCGATGCGGCGAACACTACTCACTCATATAATTGCTTGTAATGTACTGAACATTATGAACAAGTATTTCATTATAGTACCAGCTGATTCATATTTGCTTGGACAATTCAGCAAACTCATCCATTCTTTTCATTGTCGTTCCCTTGATCTAAAGGGATAGAATATGCACCAAACTACTAATCAGCAGCCTTCGACACAATTGACCACGGCATACTCATCGACCGTCTGGCACATCTGGGTCTGTCATCTGAAGTCCTCAACTAGTTCCAGAGCTACGTGACAGGAAGAACACAAACATTTTTGGTGAAGGGTTCGAGGTCGGACTCAGTAGCAGTCACCTGTGGGGTCCCCCAGGGATCAATTCTCGGCCCGATCCTGTATTCTCTCTACACCAAACACGTTAGCATTATTATTGATAAACACGGGGTCCAACATCATCTTTTTGCTGACGACACAATGCTCTACTCAGTTTGTGCTCCTAACCAAAATGATTTTATTGATACAAAATCGGCGCTAGAGGGTGCTGTTCAAACCTGAAAAAATGGATGGACAGAAATAAACTTAAACTACATGAAGAGAAAACTGAAGTAATCATCGTCGAAACCAAATCCAATTCGGGCAAATTCTGTGAAAACACTGTCATGATAGGCAATGTCAGGGTGACATCGTCTGAGTGGATCAAATATCTAGGTGTGAAATTTGACTAGCATCTTTCCCTAG